>CDEZ01020397.1:0-30554 GCA_000826365.1 Acanthamoeba royreba
CAGATAATATCGTCTAAAGCCAGCTCTTGGCTTTCGGAGGACTCACCATCTGCTGGTATGGGACATGACACGCTCCGCGCGCGTGCAGGGAGGGAGTTGCTGCGCGAACGAACATAGCTCTCTCCCAAAGATAGGCCTTGGGTTGAGGAAGAAGTGACGCCATCAACAAATGGGCAACCTCAAAATGGGGGAGGTGGTCGCACCATTATCGTGAGAGAAGGGCATATCGTAGCCGTTCTGACTTGCCGGACTTGGTGGGAAGATGGGAACGTAGGAGGGAGCTGGGGAATTAAACAAGGGGACGGTGGGTAACATCGGGGTGCTCTCAGCTTTGGCCTTTTTCTTGAAGAGCATGTCGAAGGTGTCAGTGATATTCATTCGCTCTTTGCCCTTACCACCCAAGATGGCTCGCCGCATGCTGTTACTTTGATGAGGAGATCCCGGTGCGCCGGATGATGGGATAGACATGGGAGAGAAGATCGAGCCCGGGGGACCCTCACTCACGCCAGGCACCGCCGATGTACTGTAGCTACGGCGATCTCGCTCCCCGATCGTTCCGAATCCAGTGTGTGTTGCGTTACTCGACCCTGGGGTATCACTGGCCTCTCCACTTCGCGAGTGCTCACCCAAGCGTGTGCCTGGCAGAGGGTGGCCACGCTGGAACCCCACCACGCTCTCCGAAGCGCTGCGAAGGCGAGGTAGAGGCGTAGGTTCCCGAGAAGAGATCCACTTGTTGAGGATGCCCTTCCGCTTCTTATCGTTCTCTGGTATACCGGTCGCTGTGGCCACAGCCGCAGGCCCAGCCACCTCCACTCCCCCAATCCCGCTCCCCGGTGAAGCTCCATTGTATCTAATGAGGCTTGGGGAAGGCCGTCCGCCGCTGTGGGGCGATGTCTCCTCACCGCCCGGTAGCGTCGCCATGGGGCGATCTTCGTCCATCAGATCTTCCACTTCGTCCACTTCCTTCCAAGCTTCGACTTTGGAGTAAAGGGTTGTTTAACTAACCCACCACTGAAGCGTCCCTCTTCGCTGCTAAACTTCTCCCAAACAGTTGGGATTGCTCGTCCTGTATCCACTCGCTCTTCCTTTCGTCTGGGCGACTCACTCTAGTTGAGCATTCGCTTCGAGGTCTTCTTCCTTTCTTCTCTTCTCTGAGGGTCTATTGATCCACAACCTTTGATCACCTTGCTAGAACTCGCCTAACTGTCGCACCCGCTCGTCTCCAGTTTCACCTCCAGTCAAGTAGGAGGAGAAGTATAGTAGCTGACTCGGGAAGAGAAGACCGATGTAGGGAGATGTCTGTCTCGTTTGAGGGAGGTATCTGGCTTAGCACCAGACCAAAAGGATCCTCTCTATGATCGGCGGTTTCGGTGCGTACGTTGAGGGAACGCTCTCGTACGCGTTGTCGCTCGCTGCTTTGCAGCGCTGATACGGATTCTCTCCAAGGAAGAGGCCGTGCTCTCCCTTTCACCTCGACCTTCAGCTCGCAGCGCCTCTCTTGGGCGGCCTCCGGCTGTCCGGGTAACTAAACAGCACAAAAGGTAACTCTCCATTTAGGGTAAGTTTCCGCCGCATGGCGCGCATCAGGAATTGGTAAGGGATGTGTAGTTTACCGGTGCGGGGATTCCAACGCCGCAGTTCACCGCCCTTGCGTGATACGATAACGTACGTTGGACAAGGAAGGAAAAAATGGCCGACTGGAAGATGAGCAAGTCTGAATGGTTTTAGTCGTGCTCCAAAAGCGAGAGGGCGCAAGGCAAAACCATAATGAGGGAGAGGGGAAAGGCGGCTATGTACAGGGGAAGCAGCAAATGCAGTGTGAGTGGCTACTTGTAGATAAACTGGAATTTCTGATTCGGACCGATGTCGTCGGAAGAGGCTGTCACGCGGCCATCTGGTTCGAGCGTGAGGTACTTGTTGGTATAGTAGCTCTTGATGGCAAACGTCTTGCGATCCTGCCGCTCCCGCCGGAAGAGCACTTCTTCATCGAACGAGACCCATCCTGATTCGAAGTAGAATTGGAGCGAAGGGAATGGCGTGAAAAGCGGTTGCACGTTCTCGGTGAATGTGTTTGAAAGTGTGGATGCTACTGCCGCTGAGAACGTCGTGAGCGAATCGGTGAGTGAAGGCGATACGATTGGCTGCCGTGGGAGAGATGACCGTGGAGTCGACAAAGCAGGGTGGAGGGGTGCGCTTTCTGACGACGGAAATGATGACGCGAGGAAGTCTGAAGACGAAACTCGCAACGAGTGGGCAGTAGCAGCAGGAGAAGGAGAGGCAGGGGCACTGTAGTTCTCCAGGTTGCCAGGCAGAGTAGATGATGGCTGCTCGTCGCTTACGGCCAGATCACCGTTGAGGTTTACCTTGATCAACTTCCCGCTCGCTGAAGCACGCAGAACGAACAGCTCTTCAATCCAGTCGAGCCGTTCTATTATAAATATAAACTTGGTGCCGCTGACCGAGTTGATAGTCGATCCCATCTCCTTGGCCTTAACCTTGTTTCGTTCCATCAGGGCCACCAGGTCAATGTTCTCTGCATCGAGAGAGGGGTCCACCGAAACTTCGAGATAAAGCAGGCTTTGTTGGCACTGCAGGCTGACTTTCTTTCGCCAATCCACATTTCTCTTCGCTCCGGTGGACGATACCGACGTTGATGGCGCCTGTGCACCTTGGGCCTGAGCTTGAGTACGATCCGATGGCTTGTTATCCTCTTCCTCGTCTTCCTCTGCGAGCAGTCGACGCATTTCTTCCTTTTCGGTTTCATCTGTGATGATATCCGTAATGCTAAACTGGTTTCCACTGCTCTTATCTTCCTCCGCCGGCTTCACATGTGGTTCGGCTTCTTTTTGGTATTTCCCATCGCTTTCGTCTTCGGCCTCTATCAACAAAGCCTTGCCTTTCCGATCCTTGTTCGTGCGTCGTCCTTCTTCCGCTTCCTCGTTTTGGCGTGACCACTCCTTCATCTGCTTCAACAACTGTGTCCCTGTGTGGCCATACAGAGTTAGCAAAGTAGCTCTCCTCAAAGCCAGAGCTCGGCAGGAACCTGGGCTATTAAGACTAGCAGCGGGCGGGGTGTAGGTCCACGTTAGATTAACGTAGTCATTAAGACTCAACCTCCTTGCTCCCTTTCGCCACCATTTGCGCCAAAAGTTCGCTTCAATAAATCGAAGGAATGGCTCGCAATAGATGATTGGCTGTATACGAGCACCTGTAAGTCTGGTGTGTGAGTAGGGTTCTTTTATGGTTAAGGCATTAACTTGACCGTACCATTAGCATAGAGTGGACAAACACCGTCCCAATTCAGACAATGTCGTAGTATGTTGTCCAGTTGAATGTGGCCCTGTGCACATAAGCGTACAACATAAGCCAAGCTGCCGGGTCTTATCAGAAAGAAAACGTACAGTGGAAAGCGTATGCAGACCGGGCAGCATCATTTTGCTCATATCCGGAAGAGGGGTTGCCTGTTAGACTCAATCAATAACTCAACATCAAATCGGGGAGGAAGAACAGTACTGCTTCCACTCGCTGTGCAAAATCGACAATAATATGTCCGAATTCATTGGATGAAAATACCACCGATATGTTATCCTCCCTGCGTCCGATAATGCAAGTCAGCTATTTCATACACTTATCTTTCTTCGTAGTAAACACGTACTTGCCCTTCATTGAAGGAGGGATTTGCAGGATCCAGGGATCCCACGTAAGCCACTTGTCTACCAGCCTGGTACGAATCGGGATTGGTCACTGCTGTCTGCTTATCACGACACATGAGCAAGATATCCATACCTCTCGCCTTCTAACTCGAACTTCTGGCCTGTTTCTTTGGCAACACCTGCTTTTTCGCTCAATGCACCCATTTTGCGTATTAGGGTCTTTATCCGCTTCTTCCTCTGCATGCTGATATCCTTCCTCATTTCGTCTAACGTCGTGCCTGAGAGGAGCGACTTGAGGGGAACTTCGAAGCAGATGCTCTTCCGGACGAGAATAGCATTCCGCATTTCATACAGGGCTAAAGAGACGCACAATTAGGGCCCAGCTAACTCGCTGATGACATAAGGGCGTACCTCGGCCTCGATAGGATGGCGGAAAGCGCGGAACAGTTGGTACGCTCTCGGGAACCAGTGCTTCCTGACTGGTCGTACTATGCTCCTCGCTTAAGAAAGAAACATGTTTCAAACTGTAAAAAGTAGAATGCATAGCAACTAAGCCTACCCTTTGTTCCATAACTCTTCGTTAAGTGACTTGAGGCGCCAGTTCTTACATACTCCGCCCACTCGAAGCAGGCTAGACATTGCAAAACACTCTAAGTTATACACTTGGGATGATGTAGGAAAGGAACTTACCTGAACATATCAAGATACGAGAAGATGACAAGGCTTGGACCGTCGCCAACCACCTCAAGGGGATCGACTATTGAAAGAAGAGTGAGATTATCATCTTAACTTGGAAGCTGCACTCGCACGTAAAATGCGAAGTCGGAACCTACCGAGAAAGTATGGCGCTACGTTATATTCGGTTTTGGCCTTCTCAAACCTACGCACATAATTTTTCACCAGCTTCTCCTCATGATTGGCACCGTATGTAGGACCCTGGGTCTGTACAACATTAACTTTAACGACAACTGAAAGTTCAATGTTCATGAAGGAGTGTGTTACCTCAGTATTCATGATATAGGTTAGCAGTGCACTTTTTTCATCCCAAGTACTGGAGTCGTAGATGCAAGTCTCCAGACATGCTACAGCCAACCGACCATAGTAATCTAATGTAATTCAAGCAATAAGGTACTGACAGCACGATCAACAACAAGCCAAAGAGGGTTACCAGGATTGACATGGTTAAAAAAGGAGACCTTATCGTGGTAGAAGTAACTTTCGGCCCACATCAAGATTAGTCGCTGCAAATACACATACGTGGTCACGCCCAGACTGGATGGTCGTCATAAATCAGGGTGCTGAGAAACTGATTCAGATGGACAAAAGAAGGAAGAACGGCTTATACCTTACGATGGCCGCTGTCCAAAAGGGAAGGTAGAGCTTGCCAAAGGTTCCCAGAGCGAGCTTCCGCACAATATTGTCATAGTCAAATCGTTCAACAAAAAAGTCTGCTGCAAACTTCTGCGCTGGCGCCTCGGCCACGCCCCACGAGCCCAGTACAATCATCACAAGTTCCCTAATCACGTCCTTTTGCAGTTCGAACGTAGTCATGAGTGTCCTCATAACGGCACAACATTCAGCTAGAACGTACTCGCATTTCTTTTTGAAGAGCATCAACATTGTTCTTATCCCTTTGACCATACGCAGTGATCTGAAGGATGACCTTATCTTGATTATCCTTGGTGAAGATCTTCTCCTTGAAACGCTCAAATTGCTCCTTCCTCAAGTACTGCATTACATGGTCATCAGCTAGGCTTATCGCACGACTCGGCGGATACATACCGTATTGTTGGTTGAGTCCTCTTCTGCTTGATCAGAACACGATAGGTTAGACCAGTGGAATGCTAGGGATCACGTTGCGATACTGAAAAGCAGGAATGCTACGAACCAAGATAACCCAGAGTGAACTCGCGCAGAGCGTTCTGCACCGCCACGAGTAACGGATGACGCGTGTAGAGGAGCAGCTTGTAGCTTCGCGCAATCGAGCCGCATGTGTATCGAGTGAAGTCCGTCCACAACAAGGCTGTGCTGTGCCACGTGTACCGCTTCAACGCTGTACGCAAAGTCAAATAGTTAATTACAATGCAATTTAATATTTTATATATAATAAATAAATAAATAAATAAATAAATCGGAGAATTATATATGTACCGTCTTCTTGCAGACAACCTATGAGCTCTTTTGTTGCCTCCACGTTCGAGATCTGAAAGTGATCCAGTGCGATGTCAGCCGCGCTGGAGGCTTGCTCCTGCTTTACGCTTGATTGTTCCTCCTCCACAGGCGTAGCCATCTGCAGGCCACGCAGACATAAAAGATCAGATTTTATTGATTCCAATCTATTATTCTCATCTATTATCTATAATTTACCAATGCAAACGAGGGAACCTGTGGCGTATCTTGCACCGAGAAGAAAGCGTCTGTATCGAATTCCATTTTCCTGGTTTCTTTTTTTTTAAAAAATTAGAATGGCCTTGTGCCAATGTCGTATTGTCTTGGGGGTGGTCACCAGGGTTCTCCCGTCAAAATGGGAGGCTGTCCCAGTCACGCGTTTCCGAAATCTCAGATGATCTGCGCTTCTGGCCGAAGAAGCGGTGACTTCGCCAGTTGCGGAAATTTGTCGACACATCGTGAGAATTTAAGATATGATTAGGGGTTCCCGCCAAAAACTTAGAGAGATGGAAAAGATAAGGCTGTCGGGATCATCATCTCGCCATCCATGTTATGGTGTACTCGTGCTCGGCGCCGGAGCAGCCGGTCTCACAGCGGCCAGTTTTGCTTCCCGCGCAGCAAATGGTAATTCAATAACTGTTTATTTCTACTATTTTAATGGTTATTTTATTGTACAGGCTTTATTTTTTAACAATAGGGATTCTGTTTTTAGTTTGGAAATATTTATTGAAATAAAATATTTTTAACACATTTTCGCAGGAGTCGTGGTGCTGGAGAGTATGCGGGAGGCCGGTAAGAAGATCCTCATGAGCGGCGGCTCGCGGTGCAACGTACTGCCGGCCGCCGTTGATCTTGACCGTGACTACTTCACGGCCCAGACCTCAACATCTACATCGTCAGACAAGACTGCTCGCCGCACGGCAGCAACCTCGCGCAAAGCGCTACGGCGGTACGAACCTGATGCCATGATGAAAGCTGAGCGAATGCTCATTCACATTTGTCAACGCCATCAGCATCTTCTCCACATGGAGCGTGGAGGAATGTCGTCGATGGCTGGGAGATGAAGTTGGACTGGACTTGACAATGGAGGAGGACACAAGCAAGTGGTTCCCGCGAAGCAATTCTGCTCGCGAAGTGCGAGATAAGCTGGTCAGTCTTGCTACAAAGAATGGCGCAGAACTACGATATAATAAGCGAGTTGCGCGCTTGCAGCGAGGTAAGCGTATCTTGATCGCTCTTGGTGAGTTCTGTCTAAGTGGCTGGTCACTGCAGATCAGACGACGGGCACTTGGTCCTGCGAGTGTGAAGATGGCGAACAATTCCACGCACGTAACGTAATTTTGGCTATGGGGGGAAAGAGCTTCCCTGCTGTAGGCACCGATGGAAGAGGCTATCAACTTGCACAAGAGCTTGGGCATACTCTCCAGCCTGTTTATCCAGCACTCACTCCACTGACAGGTACTTGAGCAATCTCTTCCCTTGAGGACATTGTATTAATTGCTTCATATATTGGAAGGCTCACATCCGGGAAACCATCAGCTGGCTGGTGTGTCATTGAACGTCGGAGTAACTGCAAAGCGAGAACTCAGTGCTAATGACCTTATAGCATCAGCTCATCGCACTGGTACCTTGCCTTCTGATAGCAACGCAAAGGAACAAAATCCTTAGCTCTAGATCATGGCCAGGCTTTGTGTTCACCCATAAGGGCTACAGTGGGCCGTCCATCCTCGATATGTCTCATTATGCTGTTATTGAGCTGGACAGGCTGAAAACAAAATCAGGTGATGCTCTAGCAGCTGAAACATCTGTGCTGGTCAACTGGTGCGAAGATATGAACGAAGACATGTGGCGCAGTGCCTTCCTTTCCTGCGTTGCGAAGGGAGGAATCGGTGCTACCAGGCTGGTAAGCAACATGCTTAGCGATCGGCTGCCACACCGGTTAGCTCTCGCGCTGTGCCAGGAAGCAGATGTGTCCAATTTACGAGTTAGCGACCTTTCTCGAGAGAAGCGAGAACAACTCATCAACATGCTCACCAACTACAAGCTTCCGTACACAGGTTGATCGATCCTGCTTCTTGATGGGAGCCATAACTTGCTGATCCGTTCATCCAGGTCACCAGGGGTTTAAGAAAGCTGAAGTCACAGGCGGAGGTGTTAGCCTGGAGGAAGTGAAGTGGGAGACTCTCGAGAGCGGACTAGAGGCCAATCGGGGCCTCTTCTTCGCTGGTGAGGTTCTCGATTGCTTCGGCCGCATCGGTGGCTTTAATTTCTACTGGGCCTGGTACGGTTACTATCATCACTCAAACATTCAAACATGTGCGCCCATCTGTACTTGCTCACTTGTGGTTCTTTTACGTTCATCAAGGCTTACTGGCCGATTAGCGGGGCGAAGTGCAGCGGAGCAGAACAACAACCATTGTTCCTGACTCTGTGCAGTTCGAAAAATATCATTTTCTTCGTTTTGTAATGAATTCATAATTTTGCAAAAGTTTCAAATTAATTTAATAAAACGAAAGATGAACAAAACGTACGAAAATTCAATCTCGGGAGAGATTGACGTCGTGATGGATCCCATCATCGAAACCTCGGAGGACTCAGTACTGCGGCTGCCCCCACAGTCTGTGGATAGCCTGCCGAAGCCAGCCCCGCCATCATCACCACCACGGCTTGTCCCGTGGGACCGCCCCCTTCCATTGATGGCTTCGTCTTGGCCTGTCTCGAGGACCATGTCACCTCTTGTCCAATCATCCTCATCTCCCTCTTCTCCTCCTTCGTCTTCCTCATCTCCATGTCCATCTTCATCTTCATCATCACCATCGTTTTCATTTCCATTTCCAATTTCCTCTTCACCTCCATCCCGCTACTATGACAAATCTTCCATTCCCTGTCCCTCCTCTTCTTCGGCTACTTTAATGTCATTCCCTTCTCATGACCTCGTCGACTTGGTACAAGGTGACCTTGATGCTCAAGTCGATGATGGTGATGAGATCCGAGAAGAACCGGCGGGATGCGACTCCTCACCTGTCTCCGACCCACCACCGCATCGTAACGGGCGCTACAGGCCAGCCGACACCGACTCGCCTCGGACCGAACCGGCTCGATCGGCATCGGCTACAGCCTCGGACTTGTCATTCAGGCTGCTCTCCTTCCCCGATGAGGTTCTCATGCGTACGTCCTCCTGCTTCCCAACGCCTGATCCAGAGGTTACTTGCGCGCATGTACCGTCAGGATGGTGATGATCAATGTTGGATGAGGAATGGTCAGGAGGAAAGTGGATGGCATTGCTTGTTGTTGGTGATTCTGATCAGGACACGTGTGTGATGATGTCCATGCGATACTAGGTGTGCTCTCCCACTTGGATGGGCAGGATGTGGAGACGAACGTGGCACGAGTGTGCAAGCGAATGCTGCGGCTGGCACAGGACGACTACCTGTGGTTCACCATGACCAAGCGCCTGGTCAAGCGAGAGCGGGAGGAGAGGCAGCGCATGTCCATGCGTGAACGGCGCGAGATTAAGCTCAAGCGACGTCACAGCGGCGGTGGCAGTATTCAAAGTTTCAAGCATCTCCGTACAAGCGAAGAGCAAGAAGGAGAGAACATGGAGCTAGAGGACAAACCTGGCCTCAATGCATTCGGACCATCAGCTCTACTGGTCTTGGCTCACGCAGTAGGCCAACATCAACTAGGGGGCAATAGTAGCCAACAAGATAACGGGTTAATGGAGGAACAAGAGGGAGATGATGAGGAAAGGCACGACAGCGACGTTTCTGAGGAGCGCGAGGAGAATGGACTTCGCTGTGACACATCAAAGGAACATACTAATACGTTGAGCTATGACTTACAAAAACCCAGTGCGCGTGACTGGAAATGGGTTTATAAATGCAAGACTGTACGCGCATCTGTCCAATTGCTAACTCTAATTCAGTATCTGACCCCGTACCGATGTAATGCAGACTCTCCTGTTACAACCTCACTCGGATCAGGTGACAGGAATCGGACGATTCATCTGGGGCAGTGGTTCGTATTATGAGGGCGAGTGGAAGGACGGCAAACCTGATGGCTTCGGCACCAGGATCTGGGGCGAGAATGGTATGACTTCTCATTCCCTGAATTGCATGGTCTGATGACTAACATTAGTCTAATCCCTTTGGAGCAGAATTCTATCAGGTACTTGCAGCATTGCATGAATGCGACCAACAAAGGTAGTGCAATATGAACTAATTACATGAATGTGAACAGGGAGAGTGGAAAAATGGTAAGATGGACGGGTTCGGACGGTATCAATGGCCAGGTACCATTTACCTTTTGTTTAAAACACTGTTGTACACTGAACAAGCGCACACTCTTGCTGCTAGATGGTGCCTGCTATGAAGGAGAATGGAAGGAAGGCTTCCACGAGGGACACGGAGTGTACCTCTGGTACTAGAATTGCCATTTTGAAGCTGTGGTCCGCACTGACTCTCGCCTGTACATAATAGGGCCGACGGGAACAAGTATGAAGGCTGCTGGAAGGCAGGTCAGCGCGATGGGTATGGCGTACGTACCTGGACTGATGGGGATGTTTTCGAGGGCGAGTGGGTCGCTGGCAAGAGGACGGGCAAGGGTGTCTACTGGTGGCCAAACGGTACGAAGGCTTGACCCTGACTTATTGCGATCCTGTCTTCTCAAGACCTGGGCCATACGCAGGAAGTCGATACGAGGGAGAGTGGAAGAATGGATGCCATCACGGACATGGAATCTATACGTGGCTTGACGGGCGAAGCTACGATGGTCAGTGGGACTCCAACAAGAAGCACGGGCTCGGTGTCTACTACTTTGACACTGCAGGCTGTAATCCAAAGTATTCTGGAAGTTGGGAGGAAGGATATCGGCAGGGTTACGGTATGTCCTCTCCCTACTTCTATGCTTGTACGTGTTTCTTCTGCTTGACCACACTGATCATTTGACAAACAGGAGAGATGACTTGGAGCGATGGAAGTATGTACGTGGGACTCTGGGTGCGAGATCTGAGGATGCCTGGGCACGGGCACTGCCTGGATTCTGATGGACAGTTGATCGAGGACCCTGCAGAGGTCGTCGCCCCGAGGCCCTATGATCAGTACTTCCTCGAAGAGGAGAGTGCGTGGGAGGCCAAGTACCGCGAACACATCAGCCACAAACGAATGGAGGCCCTTGCACGCCTCAAGGCCCAGGGCAAACTACCCTTCCCGATACGCGAGGACAAGGTCCTGGATCCCGAGAGCTGAGTTTTGGTTTACACATGTATTGATAGATCACTAAGTCCGCCAAGCTGCAGCAGTACACAACAGAGATGAAGAACCAACCACACTGCATTGCCCCATTGGGCTGGGTTGGGGGCGTCCCTACGCGCGGAGCAGAGCAACCTCTGCACAACAAAGCTTTTGCACGTAGCGAGAGGACTACACCGGCGACCAAGATGACGAGAGCGGGAACGGAGGCCAGTCAATGTCTTCGTCCTTGATGTGAGGATTGTGTAGGTGCATCTGTTCGCCGGCGTCTTGCAGGGCGATCTTCTCGCGCTTCGTGAGAACGACAGACATGCTTTTAGCCGTCTTGGCCCACTCCAGCAGTATCTCGGGATCGTCCAGGTCGAGCGGTCTCGGCCCCAAGGAGAGGGCAAACTTGTTCATCTCTCTTTCGCGCCTTGTCTTCTGACGTCTTCTATGACTCTTGACCTCCGTCTTGATCTCCCTCTCCTCCCTCCTCGCCAGCCTCCATTCGGTGATCTGCCTCCTCCCAATCCTGTTGAAAGGGTTGTACTTGACGAAGACGTTGCCCATGTTAGTGTGATCAAGAGTGGTAGTAGTGTGCGGGAGAAACGTGGTGAGAAGAAGAGCCATGATCAAGACCCTCACCGACCCTGCTTTCTCAACGTGCAAAAAGCAGGCAGGCTGGAGGAGGACGAGAGTCGAGTAGGCAAGCAGGAGTACCTTTCTGATGCCTCTCGACTGGTGCCTGCCTTGCATACCCTGTAGCCACGGCTGATGACCGAGAGCAATGAAGAAGTGGTGATCCTCAAGAGAGGAAGGCATCAATATCTGTTGAGCGAAAAGCTCACGTCTTCTCCCCCTTCTTGATGGCTGATGGTGTGTAACCTGTTACGATAAGTCAGCCTCCAAATGAGTACAGTCTTGCCTTTCTTCGGGTTGTGAGACCAACCAGCTCAGTGCATTCGTCAAATTTTTCACAAAAGAGTGGCGTTGGCGGGAAATGAGATCGAGGCTTGGTGGTCCTGGTGTCAAGGACGAGTGAAGGTGAATGTGATATCACAGTTCATTTCGGGACAGCCCAAAGCGCATAGCTCTGTAGGGGCTGGATCATCGGTTTCATCCGGAAGACATACCTCTCGCACAAGTGCTGTGTGGACGGCAAGCAACCGCAAACAATTGGCCCTGCACCCAATGTGCAGCAGTGCACAGCGGAGAGGAAGAAAATATGAAGAAACACACTGCATTGCAAATGAGATGAGGTGAGCATAATATTGATTTACACTGGATGCGTATTGCAAACTGTCCTCGCTTCTGGTGACAAATGTTCCCTCAAAGAAGTCTCTTCTCGCGAGGCACTCGGCGCAGTAGCTCCCCTCTTTCTGCTCCTAGGGCCTAGCTTGAGGCGCAGATGGGATTGCAATGAAGTTCGGGCCGACGATCTGTCGCACGGTAGTAGTAGAGTCTGTCTATACAAGGTTGCAGAACTTTTTCTTTTTCTTTTCAGAATCACGAACGGTTTTATCACTCCTCGCCTGCATCACCTCTCGAACAAGTGCTGTGTGGATGACAGGGATCATGAGTTACAGATTCATCATGGTGGTTGCATGTAACACGTACTGATGAATATTTCATCAACATTGGTCTTTCTCTTGGCGGAGGCCTCCATGAACTGCGCGCCGAGCTTCTTGGCAAGCTCCTCTCCTTCTTGCTTGCTTACCTTCCTATCCGCTTCCAAGTCGGTCTGCAGAAGAACGGAAACACCTTCTGAATCTGGTCGTCAAGTACTGAGAAGAGTGACTAAGTATACCTTATTCCCTACAATGACAAACGGGATACGGGCGGGCTGCTCCTTGGCGCGCTTGATAGCGTTGTGAAAAGCTGAGACCTCATCGAAGCTGCTCCGGAGCAGGATCGAGTAAACACACAGAAACCCATCACCCGTTCGGTAGTACTGGTCCCGAATCGCCGAGAAATCGTCTTGCCCTGTGCAGCAACAACATAAGAACAGCCCAATGATGATCAGCACCGCATCGTAGCGACGAAAACAAGTTCCTATCGGTACCAGCCGTATCAAAGATGTCCAGCACGCATTCCGTCTGGTCCACGGTCACCTGCTTCCGCTTGAGAGCGAAAGAACGCACACACAAGATTCCATCAAAGTCAGAGTCTACATTCTCGTGTCCTGTACTGCAGTCACAAGGGACACAAAACGTACGTAGCTGTCCTCCAGGGTCGGATCATACCTGTGCCAACCATTACACAGAGCAGGTAAGTACCGCTGCCACTTATCATTCATTGAATATCGAAGACAATCAAAAAAAGCAAAAATTTATTCATGTATGTTTTTATTCTTTTACAAAAAATTAAAAAAATAAAGTGGAAAAAGAAAGACTCCGTCATGGTGGTGATTCGAAGAAGTAGGTTGGAAAGATGGTAAGTACTCTTCTACAAATCGACCTGCTATGAACTGCAGGGTAAGGCAACTCTTGCCCACGCCTCCTACTCCCACCACCACCAGGCGGAAGGTTTGTGACATGTCGCACCGGTCCTCCTCGTTCTCCACAGGCGCACCGGGTTCGGTCCTACTCCTGGTACAGAGGAGGAGAGAAGGGAACGAGGACGAAGAACGAAGAGAAAGAACGAAGAAGAAGGAACGGCACACGGCCAGCAACTGCTGTGTGAATGTGTGTTTCGCTTTCGTTCTTCTTGGTCTTCGCTTTCGTTCTTTATTCAGCTTCTCTTCTGCTTCGCTTCTCGGCGTGGACTAGGGAATTATCTCCCCTTACGTGAAGAGTAGCGGGCTTTCCTTTCGTCCTCTTCGAGTGGTAGAGAGGAGAGCGGTGATTCGTTCGTGAGCGGTTGCACAAAAGTTCTCCAGGAGGTCTGCCGCGAGGCACGCGCCGGAAGGACATTTCATGCATTACTCTCCTGGCCACACTTTATGATACAGAGTCCACACAGACACGGTGCCCACGGCACTATCACCACCACGAGTAGGCAGCTGGCTAACCTAGAGACCACCAAGTACTTGCAATACAGCAACGTGATCACCGGTAGTTGTCACCGTTGGCCCACTCGGTAGCAGCGAGTGCACGGACGACGATCAGAACGGTTTGGTGGCCTGCTTCGACACCTCCTTACGAGATTGGACCTTTCCCTCCCGCTTTCCTTCTTCTTCTTGTCCGTCGTCTTCTTCTTCGTCCCCTTCTTCGACTTCTTCTTCGGATGAAGCGGTGGAAGACACGGCAAGAGTTGCCTTCCTCCTGTCGGTGTCGTTCTCAAATGTCTTGATGTCCAGTTCTCGATCACTTGAGTCAGAGGAGGTGCCGTTCAGTGTGCGCTGCTGCAACTCCTTCCGTTCGTGGCCCACTTTCGCCAGGGATACCTTTCCCGACGATTCGCGCAATGCCTTGATCCACAAGTTCCTGTCCGGAAGGAAGGGGTTATCTCTGTGAGTGAGACAATCCTGACAAAGACGCTCAATCAAGGCAACAGGTTGCAATAAGATACCGTTCTTCTTCGTCCTTGGCCTGGAATTCGAACACTCTCATGATTGTCTTGATCTTGAACACAGTGGGGGAACCGCCGTTCTCGTCATCGGTTACTGATAGCACCTGATCCATGGGCACCGAGCCCTGAGGCAAGCGGCTCTCCTTTGACCGATAGTAGTAGAGTTTGATGATGTCCTTCTGGCGGCGCTTAAGGACGCAGTAGCGCTTCTGCCAGGACTTGTGAAATGCAGGACTACGCTTAGAGAGTATACCCTAATTACAATGATCAGTCATGAACTTCAACAAATTGATGACTTTAAGAACTGAACCTCAACAATGGGCGTCTCGACAGTGAAGACGAGCCGAACTGAACCCAGCTTGATTACATCTTCTACGCCAAGTTGGGTCTTGGCTGTGATGACCTTATCGTTTACCCGCGTACCGTGGGTCGAATTCAAATCTCTATTAATTCGATTATCACGTTAGAAGGGCATTCGGGTTCTTACGTGCACGGACGGTACGGATTCGTACCTAATGAACGCCATTCCGTTCTTTAGTGTGATGATGGCATGCTTGCGAGACACGCTCGCCGCTCGCAGCACTATTTGTACGTCGCCTCGACCTGTCCAAATTATCACTGTGTAAGGGAAGCAGAAGAGCTAACAGGCAAAAGGTGTTACCAAGAGTGTTGTTTCCTTCAACAAGCTTGTAAGTGCGCTTGGCCGATACCAGTGAAGCTGTGCCGAAGCGACTAAACCTGAGCGCATGTTCACCTTTTGAAGGCTTCGGATCGTTACTCTTAGAAAGAGTTGAAGAGGAGTCCGACGGGACAATCTCCGACGTGAGCGACGATCCCGACGTGGAAAGGGGAAGCTTAGGGATGATTATCACTTCTTTCTCCTTCTCTTTCTCCTTCTCCTTGTCTTTCTTTGATTCTTCATCATCAGATCCTCCATCTTCGTATTCACTCGCCTCATCCTCGTCCTTTTCCTCGTCACCCTCTTCAATCTCTTCTTCCTCGTCTTCCGATTCTGCTAGCTTTACATTCTTTCCTTCGTCCTGCTTCCTGTTCGCCCGAGGACTCAGGATCATGTCCCGCAGCACGTCCTCGGAGGAGCTCTTAAGCGGAGCATTGATCTTCACGCTATCAGGCGTGATCAGTAGGCTCCGCCGATCGAGAAGGCAGTTTCGCTTCTTTCGCCCAGTGTTTTGTGTGGCTGTTGCTCGCTTCCAGTTCGTGTCAGCCTTCGGCCTTCCTGTAACTTGTCGCACCTCCTCTTCCTCACCTTGCGGCTCTGGGGAGCTCTCTTTGGCAATGGCGGCCGTATCGCTAGGACCAAAGGTACTCCCAGGCGAAGGACCCCGTTCTGTCTTTTCAACATTGTCGGGGTTGATACTGCTGGTCTCGACATTCACCTTGTCATCGGTGGATACGCGAGCGATCACCGGAGAGGCTGGCTTCTCCGGCTTCGATTCAGCTAAGTCCTCTTCCACAGGAACTGGCAGAGGAACAGGAACGGGCATCTCGACCGGTGCGGGGACTACAGTCGGAGAGAGAACCTGAAGCACCTTGACGGAGACCGATCTAGGCAGCACACCCAGCTGTACGGGTCCCGTTTGAGCGCGCTCGGGACCAGCTTGAATACCTGAACCCTGTGAAATTGTTGGTCCAGAGGAACAGGTGGCCTTCGGCTTGGCGAACATAGTCTCTGCACTGTCTGTTTGAGCGTGCTCGGGACTAGCTTGAATAGTCGAGCCCTGCGAAGGTGTTGGAATGGAGGAAATAGTGGCCTTTGGCTTGGTAGACACGGTCTCTGCGCTGTCGTGCAGGCGATCCCCATCAGCGCCGATTCCGCTGCGCGAAGCCACCCCGCGCTGTCTCTGGGCCTTCTTCTCCTCCACAGCCCGTCGAATGCGCTCCATCTCCCGCTCCATCTCCGGATTCCTCTTACGCGCGGTGCTCTCTCGTGCTACACGCGAGCTGGTCGGGGAGGTTGTGACCGCCGGGACAGCCACCGCCGTAACAACCGCCGGTGTGATGCTCGCAGCCACGCTGGGCTCCTTTCGCGGTTCTTCCTTGACCTCTCCTTCCGTCTGTGTCACCTTAGCAGCATTCTCGGTGCTTGCAGCAGCGCTCGTTGCGTGTCCCGCTCGCGTCTGCAGCGGTGGCGAGTTGACGACCTGAGCGTCCTTGGCGTTTGAGGGCGAACCGGTGCCACCACCTCCTGCCTTGCAGCCTTCGGGTTCGACAAACGAGGCGACGGGTTCGCGCGGCTTCTCCACGCTGATGACCTTCTCCTTCTCCTTCTTGCCGCTGACGAACAGGTGAATGAGCTTATCCACCTCGACATCCTTTGCTCCCTCACCCTCGCCGCCAGTGCTCGTTCCGAGTTCACCATCGACTGCGCTCGCCCCGAGCGATGATGGTGGCAAAGACGTGGCAGTGGTGGTCTGTGTCTGCTGCGGCTCCTCCCCCGCCTTCGCCGCCGGCTGGCTCTCGTTCGCTCTTTTATCGCTTTCGTTCTTTTCTTCGTTTTCATTTTTTTCCGTCCTGGGGGCGGTGGTGTTCTCCCCTGCGGGGCGTCTCGTCCCCAACGTTGGTGGCGCTGCCTGCTGAGGGGCGGAGCCCTGCTGGAAGGGAAGGTCACCAGCGAGGTACTTGGCGAGGAGGGGGTGGTTCTGCATCATGGGGTCCTTGAGCACAGGACCGAGGTCGTCCATGATCTGAACCATCATCTGTGTCGCGGTTCGGGATTTGAGCACGGCCGAGGCCGCCAGGTCCTCCTCGCCGCTGTTGCCCTCGTTTCCCTTGAGTTCCTCATAGATTTTCTTCATCTCCCGCTCCATGGCCTCCAGGTCCGTCGAGGCGAAGAGCGCCGCCCGCCCACCCATGTCTGCCATCTTCGCCTTCTCTTATGCTGCCCCCACCTAGATGATGTTGTGTGTTGTGGTTTTTGTTCGTGGAGGGCTTGTTATGGCTAGACCAGTGTATCCTCCAATAGGTTCAAGTTCCTCTGCTTTTCGGACCATTCATTTTAGGTCGAGGAATCTAAAAAATTCCCATTTCCTTTTTTGTTGTCCAATTCAAAAAATTGCCAAAACATAAAAATTTGCTGAAATATGAAATTATTACATAAAGAAGAGAATTCTTCACAATAGCCGCAGCGGCCAACTGTTTACAATGCGGCGCTTGGCAGCAGCGCGTGGGAGTGCTGCGCGGTGCCGCTCCACACCACTTCGCAAAACGTGGGGGCACACAAGCACCTCTTCTTCCACCACTTCGACTTCGACTTCTACCTTTACCACAACCTCTTCTTCTTCCTCTTCTTCTTCTTCGAGGACGTCAGTACTGCCGCGCAGGACCGACTCAGGGATACCAAAGAGGAGGAGGAACGTCTCCACGAAGTGCCGCCCGCATGTCTCGTCCTCCTGCTCCTCACCTGTGGTCGTTCCTAACAATGGGTCTTCATCTTCACTGCTGACTCTTGGCGATCTTCCCCTGAATCTCGTCCAAGCCCGATTCCATGGACTTCACCACCATCCCCATCCTCATTCACAATCATCTCGACCACCAGGATCGAAGAAGGAGAACAAGGAAGATGGAGGAGTCTCTACAGGTGCGGAGGACCATGGTCGTGCGGGCGGCTTCACGCTGGCCGGTCTGTGGCGGCGACTCGCAGGACAAGAGGAAGAGAAGAAGGAAGAAGAGGAGGACGGGAAGGAGTCGGTACAGGTGGTAGACTACAAGCGGGAGGCCCAGGAAGCGATGGAGCAGAGCCGGCAGATGCGGGTCATCACGTGGGCCGGCCTGGGCCTCAACCTTATGCTGGGCACGGGCAAGGCAGTCGCTGGCACAGTACGAATCCCACACAAAGAGAGAGAGAGAGAATGCACGCAAGGCGCGCATGCGTTGTGTACACAGAGAGCCCATTCATCACATGCATTCGGACCTATTTGTGCACCAGACCTGTGTGGTGGTTTCGATAGGAGTGGTGGAATGCCATCAAGATACTCCTTTGATCTAACGAATGTGGGTTGTGAATGTCCCTTGCAGTTGGGCAACTCTCAAGCCTTGGTAGCAGACGCCGTGCATTCGTTCACTGACGCCATCTCCGATGTAGTGACGCTTTGGGCCCTTCATATGATGCAGGTTCCTCTTCGTTGTCCTCATCGCGTCTTTTGGTGGAATCATCCTCATTGTTTCTTTTTGTTGTTGTTTACTGTGCAGCTCCCGCACAATGCGCAGTATCCGTACGGCCACGGCAAGTTCGAAACAGTCGGTCAGTCTTCCGCTTGTTATTTGATGCAATCATGAATCTAATCAACAATGCTCATGTCACATGGATAAACTCAGGTACATTCCTTGTTGCGGTTACACTTGTGGCAACGGGAGTCGGCATCGGTGGCCATGCAGTAGATTCTCTTTTGAGTGTTTCCAATGGTACGTCCATTTCTTCGTTCAGGTTTATGCTTGTCTTTGCCTGCGTTGACATCTGTGCCTACAGAGATCCCATCCAATATGGCTCTTTATGGCGCCCTAGGATCCATTCTCTTCAAGGGTATGTTACATTCAACAATCTCTTGACAGCGATTCGCTTTGGTTGACAATATGCACTGAACCAGAAACGCTTTATCACGCCACGGTTCGGATCGGTAGGCGTGCCGGCAGCGATTTACTCATCGCAAACGCATGGCATCATCGATCAGGTTGGTACCTTCCCGTTATCTCACAGTGACTTTTTCACTAAAGGACTTTCACTGGTTAGACGCAATATCATCGGTTGTAGCGTTGATAGGAGTGGTCGGAGCTCAGAGTGGGGTTCCATGGCTTGACCCTGTGGCTGGGCTTGCAGTAGGAGCTATGATCGTGAAGATGGGAGTTGGTAAGAATCCTTTCTTCGCTACGCTTATCCTATGTTTTCCCTCACACGTCAATCAAAGAAATGGGCGTGAAGAGTGTACGCGAGCTTACGGACGCGTCGATTGATCATGATATGCTCAACTACATGGAGAAACTAATCCAGGGAGTGGAAGGAGTCGTGGAGGCCCGTGGAGTGCGGTATGTGACCAAATCTTTGTCTGCTCAATGACTAGCTGACATGTGTTGGTTATGCCCATCAATTACAGAGCACGGAAAATGGGAACCTACAGCATTGTAGATGTTAAGATACAAGTCGATAACATGCTAAGCGTTTCGGCCGCCCACCAGGTTGCTAAGCGAGTCCGACTCACGCTTCTTGATGCCATACCTCAAGTAAATGACGTTATGGTACAGCATACCCCAGTTCTCTCTAGCGCTTTTGGTCACGCTTGACATGATCAACAGGTTCATGTGGATCCTGAGCCACCGCAGTCTCAGACTTTGCAAACGCTCATGCGACCACAGTCGGAAATATATAACGACGTTGTCACCAAAGTAGACCAGTTTCCCGAGGTTCGTGCACTCTCTTGCACAATGTTTTCCCGCCTATCCACTGCATTATTAAAATGATAAACTGCAGGTGTATCTTTCCTACATGTGCTGTCACTACAACAACATGCGGCTTACGGTCGAGGTCGACCTGCTATTTGGTGATGAGAACATTAGCATCAAGGAAGCTCAAGATCTCGCCAAGAAAATCCAGAAGGAGATTCTCCATATCAAGGTGGGCTACTGTTTCGCAAATGTATGCACATACGTGATCACGCTCTCATGTTATTGTTTGTGACCAGGATGTGCACCATGCAGATATCATGATCAACCTCACCCTTCAATCCGCAAATAAGGAAAGGGTGCGTGATACCAACTCCAAGGCCGTGAAGTTTGCAGCAGTGTCTGACAGGGTCACTTCCTAGGAGTGGAACAGCTGGATCAAACAACAGCGTATGATGAGAGCGAGGATGGAAGAGGAGGGCGGCAAGGGACTAGGGGATCTTAAGCTGCCACTGGGTGCTCCTCCATCTCTGCCCACGTACCCCTCCATCCGCGAAGCAGAGTATCCCAAAGGCCGACCAGGCCACATGTCGTTCCCTGCGCGGCCAAAGTGGCAATCGCCTGAGTCAGACTGAACGATTAAATTTAATCGAAACAACTGCCCACACGACGCCTACGGCCCACTGTGTGTAACGGTCACCTTTGCGCATGACTTGGTTCACCTTTCACTTGAGAAGATGGCCATTCCAAGAGGGTTAGGGCATCCATGTCAAACCCAGTTGAATACTGTGATTTGGACTACATACTCGCCCGCTCCTTTCCCCCAATGTGGCTGGATCACGTGCCATTGGTCACCTCTAAGGTTGAATTCTCAAGGAGAACTCAAGATTGAAAACTTGCAGAAAATAGATCGTCCGACGTCGACCGGACCAATGGTGGGCGTGGCCGACGTAGGCAGAAATCTTCAGCTAACGTGATTATCGATGAAACCTGATTGATTCTACTCTTACCCGGTACTGCCAACTTATACAATCTTGCCGATCCAGCACAAATGGCTGAACCCGTTGAATTAGAGCTGGATGTTGGGTCCTTTCTGCTAGACGATTTTGCCTCTGTGGATGGTGGGCTATCGTTCACCGATTTTGCCGATTTCGTGGAGGACCAGCCCTCGGCCGAGAGCGACCTGACCGATGAGGAATGGGCCCGCATACTGGGCAAGGTCGTTCCCACGCCGATCGATTTCATTAATAATGACACGGCCGCCGCCAACCTTGCCTCGACCTTCTTTGCCATGCCCGCCACGGCCGCGGCCGCGCAGCAGCCGTCGTCCATGGTGCTCGAGACGGCGGCCTCCCTGTACAGTTCTTCCTCGCCGGCTTGCACGTCCCCTGCCGGGTACGTGCTCATGACACCGTCGTCGTCCTCGTTCCCGTCCTCGCCTGAGTCAGGCTCCGAGTCGTCGCCACAGAGCTCGCCGCCGACGGCCTACGGGAGCAGCAGCGAGGACGGGTCGCAGACGTCGGACATGTCCCCCTTCTTCTCGCTCACGCCTGGCACGGCGTTGCCGATGAGCTTGCCGACCATCGAGCCCTTCCCGCCACGCTCGCCCATCTTCGAGATGCAGCAGCAGCCGCCACTCAGTGGCGTTGCTGGCAACGCCGGGGTGGCGGCGCTTGGACGGCAGTTTGGACAACCGCTGGCGCAGGCCTGCAGTCAACTCCCGCATCAGGTCGGCATTCAGGACCATCAAGCAGATGACACCAAGAAGCGCCGACGAACTGCTGGTAGCGTGCTTCTTCTTTTGATCTCTTGGATACGTTCGCGTGATGTCAATCTCACCCTTGTCTTGCAGTGAAAGATGAGATCGCAGCTGCCACGTCGGGTGTGGTGCTGCCGCGCGAGACGCTGCTCAAGCTCTCTAGTACCGAGATGGAGAACTATCTGCAAACCCTCAAGTCCTCACGACAACTGACGCACGAGGAAGAGCGCGAGCTCAAGAAGCAGCTGCGCCTGATCAAGAATCGCGAGTACGCGCAGGAGTCACGTAAGAAGAAGAAAACAGCGCTGCAGGAACGAGAGGGCGAGCTCACTAGCCTTCGCAACCAGAACAATGAACTCGTACGTGTCTACTGAGTTGAATGTTGGTCAACGACTATGACAGCCTCTTACGCTTCTTTCCAAAACAGAGAACACAGAACTCAGCGCTGCAATCTGAGGTCGTCCTCCTGAACTCAAAGCTAGCGGCCGCCACACAAGAGAACGCGCGCCTGCGGGCAGCGTTGCGACAGATGCACGCCTTCCAGCATAAGAAGAGTACTGGCAACAAGCGACCCCGTAGCAGCCTGGACGACGACTCTGCGGCGCCTTCCAGTCCCTTGTCCTGGTTTTCCCTGGGCGGAGCTGCCCCTCAGTCGCCCAAGGCTATCGCTGGCGGCGTGTGCTTGTTGGTACGTTCAGTTGAATACGTGCTGCAAAGCTTACATAAGACATGCACCTCACGTTGATTCTCTCGTACAGGGCGTCGTGATCTTCGCTCTCAGCTTCCTGCTGCCAGGTCCTGGGATGATGTTCGGCGGCCAGCGAACAGACATGGGATATGCTCCGTCGACCTCTCGTGTCCTCTTGCAAGAGGAGGAGACCTACTCCTACCGTCGCTCTACCTGGACAGCCCCAGAGCAACCTTCGTTGGATGCCTCATCAGCGTCCTTATCACGATCAGAATCCACGTCAAGCGGAGACGACAGGCGAGAGGAGCCTTCTTCTTCTTCTTCGTCCTCAGAAAGCGTGGCCAAGTGCGGCTTCGACAACGTGTGTTACCTGTACAAGAACGACAAGTCGAACCACATCCAGACCGCCC
The DNA here is from genome assembly GCA_000826365.1 of Acanthamoeba royreba. NCBI lineage: Eukaryota > Discosea > Longamoebia > Acanthamoebidae > Acanthamoeba > Acanthamoeba royreba. The sequence continues at coordinate 22,815 of CDEZ01020397.1, forward strand.
TGCGCGATCCGTCGGGTGGTGCCGTCATCGAGCAGCGTGCCCGCGAGCTGGCCGAGGAGAGCCTCCGCCATGACTCTAACCGCACGGCCATCCCGGTCCCTGTAAACTAAGCCTCATCCTCCTTCCTTCTCGTCACGTCTGAGGCCCCTCGTTGCGCTGCGGCGCCTTGACGGACGTCTCGGTTGTGGGTGGTGGTACCTCATCATCAGTCTGTGTACAGCTGTCAATAGAGACAATTCAAGAAGCGCCAACAACTTCCCTTTTTATCTTTCTATCTTTTCAAGGGATGCCCTGCACATGCCATGAGGGGAAGAAGGCACATGTGCTTGGCCACCGCAGATGAAGTTGAGCGTTGGAGAGGAAGGGAACATCTGTCCCGTTCTGGTGGGGGAGTGGCCAAGATCTGGCGGAAATCCCTGTCGGCTTGCCCTCTCCCGCTTTCGTTTACGGAAGGCACCAATTGTCTTTCGCTGGCGATCCCCTGGCAACTCCCGTACGGCGCACGTGTCTTCTTCCGAAACCCCCGAGGGCCTTACCCGGTATGTGCGCTATTTATTCTCCTACTTCAATACTCACTCAAACCAAGGCCCATTCACTTCCACCAACTCTTGCCCAGACACACCCCCCTTACGCTTGCCTCGTCCTCCAAGACACCCACACTTCCATCAAAATAGACCGACACTTGAACCTCTCGCTGTGACAACACTTGTGGTAGGTACAGCAAGAACAATAGCAACATGAAACGTGCGACTCTTTCTTCCACCCCAGCTTTGCCTGCCTTCTTGGGTGCGTGCCCTGCATCCTTTGTGACATAACTCCCACTTCCATGTATTGCCCATTCACCCTGAGCGGGCAATACATGGTGGGAGCTTCTCTACTCTATTGAGGCTGACTTGTTCTACTTTGCCCGTGTTCAGGTGCCTCCTCGCGTGTGCTGCGATGCCCTGCAGGCGGGCGGCTGGCCACGTCGCTCTCGACGAGCGCTGGGCGTCTCTACGCGACCAACATACCCACCACCATGAGGGCGGCCGTCGTCACCAAGTTCGGGGAACCGCTTGCCATCAAGAATGTGCCGGTACCCACTCCCGGTGAAGGCGAAGTGCTTGTCAAGGTGCGTACCAAACCCCACTGACAAGGAAGCTATGCTGCTTCTTCCTTACTGATGGTGGTGCGCAGGTGCATGCTTGTGGTGTCTGCCACACCGACCTGCACGCTGCCGATGGCGACTGGCCTGTGAAGCCCATCCTTCCCCTTATTCCTGGCCACGAAGGTACCCTGAAGCGGCGACTGACCATGGTTAGGCCTTGAATGCTGATAAGTTTCTTGATGACCATCAGGCGTTGGTGAGGTGGTGGCTTTGGGACACGGCGTGCAGAGGCTCAAGGTCGGTGACCGCGTCGGTGTACCTTGGTTGCACAGCGCTTGCGGCTACTGCCAGCACTGCCTTGCAGGCTGGGAAACGTTGTGCCACTCACAGCAAAACACTGGCTACTCAGTGCATGGCGGTACGCAAGCCTTGTTGCTACTTGGTGAACAGAGTACTAAACACTTTACTGATCAGGATATGCTGAGTACACTGTCGCACCCGCCAGCTATGTTGGACTGCTTCCTGAAGGCCTCAGCTACGTAGATGCGGCTCCGATCCTCTGTGCAGGAGTGACTACTTACAAAGGTATAGAGAACCAGCTCCATGAAGGCTAATCTTACTGATCTCGCATTGTAGGCCTTAAGGAGACGAACGCACGGCCGGGCCAGTGGTGCGTGCTCTTTGGCGCGGGTGGTCTGGGACATGTAGGCCTTCAGTATGCCAAAGCCATGGGGCTCAACACCATTGCTGTGGACATTTCTGATCAAGCTCTGAACCTCGCCAAGCAACTGGGAGCAGATATCACCATCAATGCCGCCAAGCAAGATCCTGGTACCTTGGATCCTGCTCTACATTTATCGACCTTACTAATGTGCTGCTTGCTTTAGGCGAGGTCGTGTGGAAGGAAGTTGGAGGCGCTCACGGATGTCTGGTCACTGCCGTAGCAGCAAAGGCATTCCAGGTACGCCCGTCTTCACGGAGAAGAATGCAGTAGCTCACGGCAATCTTGGAACCACAGCAAGCTATCTCGACGGTGAGGCGCGGTGGCACCGTCGCGCTAGTGGGCTTGCCCCCGGCCAGCTTCCCGTTGGTAGGTTGAAGTCTGCTTTCGATGAGCCATATTCGGGATGCTCACGCAGTGATGCCTTTACACAGGACATCTTCAACGTGGTACTCAACAGGATCACGGTTAGGGGCTCGATTGTGGGCACCAGGTAACTTACCTCTTCAAACTGTTTGCCATTCCGTTTGGCCACAGTTGACTAATCCTTCGGATGACACGTAACAGGCTCGATCTGCAGGAGTGCCTTGATATCGCGGCTCGGGGTAAGGTGAAGGCGCGCATCCAAACCCAGCCGCTGGATGACATCAACGACATCTTCACGAGAATGAAGAATGGCCAAATCGAGGGTAGGGTTGTCCTTAGCCCTCTCTGAGCGACTTGAGCGATGTTTCCCAGCCGAATCCTAGTGATCAGCCTCCCATGTTGGAAGAAACCACCATCACTTCTTGTTGATATGTACTTTTCATGACAGCGGTCAAGTGAAATGAGCGCCGTCGCCACAAAAATCACTTCCTCCTCACGCAGGCGCAGGGAAGACGTGGAAATAAATACTGCGGCATGAAAGGAACCTGTGTCCTCGGCGCGTGTGTTGTAGGCAACACCTGCACAAGTGTGGCTCGTTAATGGCCGTCGTTCTGTGTTTTGCTGAATTCACTGCCAGCAATGCCCAAATGGAGAATCCTATCGCCTGTCTGGTTGACCGGATTGTTGTTCTTACCAATCACGATACCTTGGATAAGTGCATTCACATAAAGTTAGGCATGCCTCCACAGCTCTGGCGAAAGCGTAAATGCATACCATCCTCAGGAGCGTAGTACTTCTTGATAACGTCGCCGAATATGTTCTTCACAACAGCAATCACTTGGTCTTTCCTTACCCACGTATTGATTTCAGGTCTCACCTCTGCCAAAGATCATTGGTACTCTAATAAAAGTTGCTTGATGTAAAGAGGAACATACCCATAAGGCCGCCAATGTCGGTGAAGAGCCAGTATGAAGAGCTGCAGATAGCCGGTTCGTACTCCCTCTCCGGCTCCTCATGTGAAATCATGTTCAAGAATCCCAATATATTGTCCACCCCAATCAACGCGCTCTTGATGTACCTGACATTATGGTGCATATAATCAGTTGGGCCACAAATTGGCACAGGAGGTCTCAGTACCTCTTCTGGAAGGTATGAGGATTTCCGATTTCTACAGTTATAGCATTGATACCAAGTTGGGCCGCTGCTCCACGCATAGAGCCGTCAGGTCCAGTGTTACTGTTTTAAGGGACATTAGAAAAAGAAATCAAGGTTAAAAGCTAAGCACGTACTGCACGATGATCTGAGGATGCTGAAGGAACGCCATTCGCCTTGCAATAGGGTCGTTCATGTCCGCGCGAACGTAAAATGAGTTGGCGCGCCCGAAGGAGGCAGTGTGCAAGTCTGGTGATGAGGACATGCGCATAACCAATGTCAGTTACTGTAACTGTCGAAAACAGTCAGAACAGCTTTTGAAATTACCAATCAGGTATTCGAACTTCTTGATGATCCTTTCGAGGAAGCGACTGGCGAAGATCTTACTACAGTTGGGCGCTCCCGATCCGGGGAAGACACGATTCAAATCTGCTCCATCGCTGAACCCGCGGGAATTGTTGATGTAGCCTGCATGGATCTCGGTTAACCTTGACCACAATACCCCCTCAAATGGACGATCAGCACGTACCAAGAGTATTGACAACAGGTACAGCAACCAAGGTTCCTGCAATTCCGTGAAGAGCACCAATGTTAGCATACATCTTGTGTCAGTGAGGTGATTAGTTCATAGATACCACAAAGCTTGCTACAATCAATTTCGTGGAAGAGACGATGAATAAGCGGAATGCCGTTCAGTTCATTACCGTGAACTGCGGCTGTGATGCCCACTGTCGGCCCAGTAAACTCTCCGCAGGCCACCTGTGCAAAACACGGCTTAGCAACCTAGAAAAGGACGCGTCTGGAAAAAAAAAAGGAGAGAACCATCACTGGGATCTCGATTGGTCGCGCCATCGAGTCCTGCACAAGAGTGACCCAAAGCCGAGTGATCCTACCCCGCGGAAGAGCCTTGAGATCAAGGTCCTCCACGTGCAGCTCTCCCTGTGTGAGTACGGACTTGCGCAGGGGCTCCGGAGTCTTTTCGCACAGCTCGTTCGACTGCTGGATTTTCTGTTCACACATAGAAACGTCAAACATTAGCAAAAGGCATAACAAAAACCTATAAAAATAAATAAAATAAAATTGAATAATGGAAATTTTCATGTAAATTCCGAAAATAAAAGTATTTTAAATTGATTTTAAATATTTTTAAAATGTAGGATCTTGTACGGTGGCGATGAGGTTGAATTTGGCGGGATTTTTGGAGAGGTAGAAGGGCTTGGTGGTGTAGGCGGCCTTGAGGTTGCGGGTCCACGAGGAGACGCGCTGCTTCCCCAGGAGCTTCTCGGTCTTCTTGAGGAGCTTTTGGAATCCCGTGACATTGAGGACGACAAATTCCTGTAGCGAGAAAATGTCCTGCGAGCAGTTGAGCACATCATTGCGGAGGATGGCGAGCGTCTCAGGATGGGCGTGGGTCTGCTTGTGGTCCCTGTACTTCTCGCGCAGCTGCTTGAGGTTCTTCTTGACCTCCTCTTCCAGTTTCAGGTAGGCATCGTTGACCCGATCGATCTCGGCCTCTACTGATTTGATAAATTCCCGCTCGGCCTGTGCATACACATCGCCGCCATCATCGATTGCTGACGTCGCGGCCGCCGCTGGGATGGCGGCCGTGGAGGAAGCAGTGGATGCTCCGTTGGCTTCACCTCCGCCCTGCGCAGCAGCCGCAGGTGCGCGCAGCTTTGCGAGGGCCTTGAGTTGATGGACGAGCCGCTTGTAGGCGATGTAGTACTCCTTCCACTCTTCTGCCTGCTTGAGGAGGAGCTGCTTGCCGAACTTCATCTTCGTAAGCAACCAAAGCGCGAAACGCATTCCAAACATACCATCCCCAATGAAAGTCCGGCTCAGGGAGGAGCATTCCAAACATACCATCTTTTGATCTTGATGATATGTACTAGTAGTTCTAAGATATGGATGGACATCCAACTGCCACTTTTGTGTGGTGGCTTTTCATATATAAAGTGATATTGGTTTTTTTTATTGCATTGGTGGGAAGCACTTTGCATAAGCCATCAGAAAAATAGTAGCTTATGGCCATTGCTTTTTAAATAAGCATTATGCTAATTATAGCCTCTTTTAATTACTATGTATTATAATTTAAATTAGAGTAAAGAATTATAAAAGGTCTATTTAAGGTTTATATAATCATCATGAGTCTTTATGGGGCTAAAAAGAGCAGTCTGATAGCCTATGCTTTGGTGAATTATATTGACATCATCTTACAGGCAGGTACAAAAGATATGAACTCTTTACTCATGAAGTAAATGGGGATACTTATAATACAACACACCTCACAGCTCTCCTCCACCAAGCAAGTATGATAGCAGATATCAAATCAATTAATGGGTGGCCAAGCAATGGTTCAAGATGTATCCTCACAGTGAACAGCAGGCATGTTCACAGCTTAACAAGGCGGGTTAAGGGGCAGTAGTGAAGAAAATTGGCTTTTTCGTCTCTTTGCTTTCGTTCTTTGTAAGACAAAAAAGCGATTTTAAGAGTTTTTGATTTTCTCTTCCGATTTTCTTTTCGTTTCTTTTTTCCGCCACCGGTTCTTGCAGATTTAGAGAGACCTGTCCCAGCACACCACACACAGATGGAGACCCCTGTTCAGGGTAAGCCGCAAGCTTCGGAGGAGGCCAGCAAGGCCGACCAGGGCGTCGTGGAGGCCGCAGCTGCGCCCAAGCATCCCAAGAGGGCTAAGCCCGCCCTTACTGTGGCGCAGGGTTCCTTCGAGGCGGACAAGCACTTCTACACCAAAGTGCTCAAGTGTGTCCCCAGCACCACCTTCCCACACACAACACACACAAAATTCGTTACATTATCATCCACACATTCATGCATATCTTGCATTGAATCTTTGGGAGGATAATTATCTTCGAGGGGAAGGGGGAGGGATGTGCAAATGGCTCATGCGCTCTTGTGCATCTGCTACCACGGCGCAGTGCCCAGATCCACCCCCTTGTGGCCCATTTCATGAGGATGGATAACGAGCGCATCATTTCTCGATACACCCACCTCTACCCCACTGTGGACAGGAAGGCTCTCGAGGTACCCACCCACCTTCTTCCCCTCCCACATTATCCCTCTACACGAATTCAGATGCTGTGACGATTAACTGCGTTCTTCTACACAGGAAGTGTTGTGCTACAAGCCAGCCTACTTCAGGTGGTCTGGTGCTGACCTCTTCAACGTCACCGAAGCCAAGGGGTACCTCTCTCTTGGCCATACCAATGGATTTACTCCATTCCAGTTGTTTGAGCTGGTAAATCTGACCGATCTTATTTGTCCACAAAAAAAAGAGGGCGAAAGATGGTAGTGATTGAGACCAACAGCTGCCCGTCCGGCCAGAAGTCCTTCCCTCTGCTCAACGAAGGTGAGGAGAAGAATGGCTACAGTTGCCTCATCGACCAAACCTTCAAGCCCTACGTGGAGGAGTGTAAGGCCAACGGCATGATGATCGAGGGACGCCTTGCTGTCATCTTCGATAAGGTACGAAGAAGTGTAGCACTCAATTGTTAACTTGGTGGCTTCTAATCGGTGATTCGTGTCACTCCAGAATGTACAAGAAGCCGCTGGCTACGCTGCTTGCCTGGCTGACAGTTTTGACGAGGAGGTGCTGCTCGTCGAAACACATGAGCACGAGGAAGAGCCCACCCTCAGGTGGACACCCGATTGGGTGCTTGAAGCTAAGACCGCTAATGGCGAGTGGCATCGCATTCGCGCGGCCTTCCGCTATGTCACTCAGAAGCCCTGGAGTAGGTATGCTTCGTACTCACTCTGCCCTGACGTAATCTTTTCATCTGACGTGTTATCGCACCGATGTTGTACAGGCTTCCTGTGGTAGGTGCCAAGACCCTAATTCTGAACCCTGTAGTCGCTTGTCTTGCTGGTGGACGCAACAAGCTGGTGGCTGCTAAGGCCTACGACTTCTTCAACGCTGAGTACGGACCCCGAGGCCTTACAATCCGAGTCCCCGAGACGAGGGAAGACGTCGCCAAGGATGAAATTCCGCTATGGGTCAAGTCCATGGGTGATCACGCCGTCGTTAAGGTTCCCTATTCTAACGCTGGTCAGGGGTACGGCAAAGTAGAATACTTAATTCAGTGGCTAGCGTTGGGTTAAACCTTACTCGAAACGAAATATTCAGAGTCTATACGATCACCTCTAAGAAAGAACTAGAAGAGCTGATGAAGGAGCTCAATCAGCAAGGTGCGTATGAGCAGTACATCGTTCAGAGCTTGATCGGTAACTACTCCTGGAGCTCTGTCACGCGCCACGGTCAGTTCTTCCATGTCGGCACGGTACGCAGCACTGCTCTTTACCTCACTTCCATTCACACTTACACACATGAATATAGATCCCTGACAAGAATAAGAACATTTACTGCGCTGATATCCGCCTGATGGTTCACTACAACTTC
>CDEZ01020399.1:0-41330 GCA_000826365.1 Acanthamoeba royreba
CTCAGCAATCTGACGGGAAAGCACAGTGGTGGCGTCCAAGTGAGCGAAGGTGGTGGCGGGGGCAGGATCAGTAAGATCGTCGGCGGGCACGTAGATGGCCTGGACAGAGGTGATGGAACCCTTCTTGGTGGTGGTGATACGCTCCTGGAGGGCACCCATGTCGGTGGCGAGGGTGGGCTGGTAACCTACGGCGGAGGGGATACGACCGAGCAAGGCGGACACTTCGGAACCAGCCTGCGTGAAACGGAAGATGTTGTCGATGAAGAGCAGCACGTCCTGGCCCTCCTCGTCACGGAAGTACTCGGCCACGGCCAGACCCGTAAGGGCGACACGGGCGCGGGCACCAGGGGGCTCGTTCATCTGACCGTACACGAGGGCGGCCTTGGAGCCCTCGCCGATGTTGTCGCCCTCCTTGAGGGTCTTGGGGTCCTTGAGCTTGATGACACCGGTGGTCATCATCTCGTGGTAGAGATCGTTACCCTCACGGGTGCGCTCGCCGACACCAGCGAAGACGGAGAAACCACCGTGCTTCTTGGCGATGTTGTTGATGAGCTCCATGATCAATACGGTCTTACCGACGCCAGCACCGCCGAAGAGACCAATCTTACCGCCCTTGGCGTAGGGGGCCAGGAGATCGACGACCTTGATACCGGTCTCGAGGATCTGATCGGAGGCACCCTGCTCGGTGAGCGTGGGAGGGGCCGTGTGGATGGGGTTCCTCTTGCTCGAGTAGATGGGGCCCTTCTCGTCGATGGGGTCGCCGATCACGTTGATGATGCGGCCCAGAGTAGCGGCACCGACGGGGACGGTGATGGGGCCCTTGAGATCCTTCACGCGCTGACCACGCTGGAGACCCTCAGTGGCGTCCATGGCAATGGTACGGCACACACCACGACCAAGGTGCTGGGCGACCTCAAGGATGAGCTTGATGTTGTGGTCCTGCACCTCAAGAGCGCTGAGGATGGGGGGCAGCTGGTCCTCGGGGAATTTGACGTCGACGACGGCACCGATGATCTGGACGATCTTGCCTCCCTCGACATCGACGGGCTCCTGCGCGGCGGCGGTCTTGGCGCTGGCCGTCTTGGGCTCCGGGTTGGTGGCGAAGGCAGCCCTGGCGGAGGTCCTGATGGCCGAAGTGGACAGGACGCTGCTCAGGCTGCTGCTCTGCTTGAGCGCGGCCGCACCGCAGCTGCGGGCGGCGAGTCCTCGCGAAACGGAACCGCGGGTGAGCGTCCTCTTGCCAAAGTTTCTCAACATCTTCCCTACCTGCGCACCCAAACCCGCCCCCAAATCGCGAAGATAGAAGGAGAAAAAAAATATAATCGATTAGCTTCGCCCATTTTTATCTCCCATGGTACTGTGGTAGTGCAGTGTTGGGGTTAAAGCTGGTCCCTACTACTCGCGTGTAGCGAGACTCGGGAATCTTCCCGCTTCAAGAATGAATGGTAGGGGTGGGCGAGTAGCGGGGACGCACCTCTGTCTGTCCTTTAGGGGGAGAGTAACACTGAACGCAGCGATGCTGGGGCGGAGCGTGTGCGGGTGCACAGAAAAACGTCCGCCCCACCCCCGTCCGCACAAAATACTACTTTTCTTTTCATTTCCTTCTTTTTTCTAACGCCACCTTAACTGTTTAAAAAACATTTCAGCAAATTCGGAGCTGTTACAAATGACTTAAATTATTTTAGCTTGCCTCCTAGGGAAAGAAAATATTGTGCGTTATTTTCTATCGTCCATTTATTTTTTAATAAAATATTTTTGTTCAGGTATTTGGTGACAGTAGGCAGAATACATGGAGCGCGAATGTGCAAGCAGCGGTAAGGCTCCGGGAGGCAAGGTGCACTCCTGGCAAGAGGTACGCCCGGACGCAGATACTGTCACACTGACAGGGCTGTTTCGCGCTGTGCTGTACTCGTGGCCATGGGTCCTGATGAGTGGGAACACACCAATGTGATGACACATTCCTTCCTCCTCTAGGTGCACAGGGAAAGGTGGTTGGGACTCAGCAAGATCGATTGGGAAGATCCCTCTGGCAAGCGGCGCGTGTGGGAGGCAGTCACTCGCGTCACGACACAGCCCGGCAGCGTGGATGGTATGATCCCCTACTCAACTTAAGAAGATGGAATGCTCATCATCCTTGTCGCTGCAGCCGTTGATATCATCGCCATCGTGAGGCAGGCGGATCAGGAAGACCGGATTGTCATCATTGCTCAGTTCAGGCCACCCACCCAAAAGGTTTGTCTCGAGATTCCTTCAGGTAATCGTGCCCTTCTTGAGGTCGTGTCTATCATTCACAGCGGATATATCGCTACGCATACAGGTCTAGTGGATGCAGGTGAAACGCCCGAGCAAGCCGCACTGCGTGAACTCAAAGAAGAGACGGGCTACACGGGTAAAGCAAGTTGATTGGGAAACAATTGGTCGTTGATCTAACCCCCCTTTGAAGGAACCGTGATAGGGGTGAGCCCGACCACTTGCTATGAGCCTGGGCTTACTAGCTCCACATGCGCTTTGGTTCAAATACTGGTGCGTTTCCCTCGATGCTATATCCTATGCTATATCCTGCATGAATCCACCGATAAGGGCAATCAATGTTGTATTTGCAGATTGATGGTGATGCAGAGGGCAACAGACAACCACATGCCGGTACACCTTATGCTTGCCTGACAGTAGCGTAGGCAGAGGCTCACTTCTGTATGTATCAAACCAATGAAACAGAGATGGAAGAGGGCGAGTTCATTGAGACAAGGCTGGTTCCGCTTAGCCAGCTTCTTGCCACGCTAAATCGTGTGCCATCACGTTCATTTAGCACCAACTCTTCATTTAAGCTGACCTGTTCGTTGTGATGGTAGGACTCATCAGCGAAGAGGGCATGACGGTCGATGCCAAAGTTTGGACGCTTGCCTATGGGCTCAACTTCTCTCAGGCCTTCCCAGTGGCCGGCTCAACAAACAAGTGACCCATCTGCTTGCAAGGTAAGGAAGCAGGTATGGACTATATTTGCCCTCCGTGGGCGTTTTGATCGTTACATCAATATACACTTGGCATCCTTGTCCAGTTCCTTTATGGCCTTCTCGTAGACTGCTAGTTCTTCGAGATACGACTTAGGAGGCCACTGGTACCAAAAGGTTAGAATCGAGTGCATCACGTGCAAAGGAGAAGAGCCCGAAGTGATCTTACCTGATTCGCCTCTACATACTCAAGATTCTTGCCTTCAAGGCTGCTAAACTCGGGTCTCTTGCTCATCGGCTGGTAGTTGGAGGCAATGAAATGCAAACAAAATGCTGTATGGAAGTAGACATAGGTCAAAAGCATGACCAAGGAAAGTGGACTGGTGCAGGCGCACGGACCTGCAAGCTGTTCTGCATTGTGCTGCTTAGCAACATGTAGGAGGCCAATAACGTCGATATCCGCCTTCTCTATTCCATCGCTATTGCAAGTGATTTAATGTCTGATCTCTAACGCGCAATGAAGTAACAAGTCGCCTACCTGGTGGCCGTCTCCACTTCTTTGGTAATATACAACTCACATAGGGTGGTCAGTCGAGGAATGCCTGTAAAAGAGGCACGTTATCAGAGTTAGCATAATCTCAAATAGGAAGGAGAAAGGCGACTGAGATGTACCAAATCTGTTCGCCAAGACGAGGATACCGACTGAATCGCCGCTTTCACAGATTGGGGAGTGATCAGTATACAAGAACTCCAAAAAGGCGAGGAAGCTCTCCGCTGATGTATCGCCAATGGGGATGGTCTGTTTCGTTTCAGAAGGTGAGGCTTTTGAATCGCGGGAATGAGAAAAACTGTGTACCGCTAGTGAGTCTTCTACGAAGAGGCCAGAAAACATCGCCGCCAATACCTTGCAGCGCCCGACTAAGAGTGCTTTGTGGGCGTGAATGTGCTGGCCTACCGAGAGGAAGACTGTGAGGTTGAAGATACGCCAAAATGGCCAAACACAACAACGCACCATCAACAAGAAACGCTACATCTGAGAAGAGTGGCTTGTTAAGGAAGAGCTCCTTGGCGATCTCACCCGATTTATCGTTCAACCAAGTGCCTGGAAGTGAAATTAGGCCTTCGTGCTGATGAAAAGCCTCCCACCTCAACAATCGTACCAATCGAAGGATTGAGGAAATCGTTGTCCTCTAGCACGTTACGGCAGATAGTGGACAGATGTTCAAATTCGAAAAGATCAGCTGCCGCCAGTAAGTTCTGCACTCCATCACTGCCAGTTGTGTCAGGGATTGAATCTAACCTCTATTCCTCTATTCATTGGGTAAGCTCCGTACTTTTTATCTCTGATGATAGGATTTCCAGTGTACAGGAACTCGAGAACCCGGGTGAAAACTCGGTGTGACACCTGCTTGGCGATCTCAATGGTGAAGTGCTCTTGTCCCTTACCTGCACGTGCTCTTAGAGAGAACAGCGAGAGTTAAAATGAAGAGGTCATGACTTACTGCCGGGAGAGGACTGAATAGAAGCGAATCCTGGTAGCTGTCCTGCATTTATCTGGCGATGGATAGACAGCAAAGATTCATCGGCTGAATTCTCTCCTTGCTGGTCCGTTTCCTCTTCTTCGCTCTCCTCGAGCTCGTCCGTTGTTGCGGCCTCATCTGGCTTCTCGGCCGGAGCAGTTTCTCCGCCATTCTGGCGCTCAAGATAATCTTTTATCTGAGAGCGTACCAAGTGGTTGGGGATCAAAGTTTTGTTCTCCAATTCAGCACCTGTATGTGCAGTCAAATGATCAGTCAGAGGAACAAGGCTTATGTAAATTCGAAGATTGGTACCTGTGATCGGAGCTGTTGAGTGGGTTTTCAGCCATTCGGTAATGCTCTTCCGCTCGTAGGTGTGACCATCACACGTCAGTACTGGATCGCTCTAACCCAGCGAACACTTGAGTGAAAATGTACTGGATTTCATCAAGTATGATGGGTGGGCACCATGATTTCCTGCGTGATGGGACATAGGAAGTGTTCGGGCACCTCCTCGCCCTCAGTTTCGGGCTTAGGGCCTCCAGTTGCGGGTTCAGACTTCTTTTCGCCCTTAGATTTCGCATCCTTCTTCTTTCTTCCCTTGCTTTTCTTGGCACTTTTCTTCTGTTTAGGTTTCTTTACAGCCTTGCTTGGTGTGACAACCAACTACAACAAGATAGGTGTGTAAGAAGATACAAATAGTGCCTAAGAACGAAGCGGTACGTACATCGCTCTTTTGAGATCCATCAACGCCAAATATACACCGGAAGAGAAGTGAGTTGGCGCACAGTACTATCTTATGGGCACGCTCGCTCTTTCCATCCACGATGAACTGTGTTCCCCGAAGAACCACATTAGCGAAGTCATGACACGTCGGTCAAAACACTTTACGTACTTTGACATCAGCTTCTGATCCAGAGTCAAGGAGACCCTTGAAATCTTCAGCAAAGGTGGAGGTTTGTATGTTTGTCCAGGGCGCGTGCGTGGGCTTAGGAAGTATCTGAGGAAGAAGTGAGATGTCATGAGTTTAGGATTCACGTGGACAAGCTAGAGGTCGTACAGGCGGTTGAGGCGTAGTCTTGACGGGACCAACCTTACCCTTGCCCTTACCCTTGACTTTCATGCTGCGCTTACCCGAGGATGCACTACCGTTCAGTGCGACGCGAAGAACCGTGTCGAATGCAGCCTTCAGGCCAGCTTGCGTGAGCGCACTGCACTCGACATAGCTCGCTGCGCCAAGCTAAGTCTGGAGCATTAGGCATGCTAAACAAAGCGAATGGAAGTTGCAATGTACCTTCTTGGCCATGGCATAGCCCTCCTCGTAAGAAACTATGTGCATGCCCCTATCGCGGAGTCGATCTCTGCATGAAAGAAGAAGAAATGAGCCCTGTTTGTGTACTCCAGCATCGGTGACAAGAGCATACTGAGTTTGACTGTCATCGCGTAGGTCGATCTTGTTGGCAAAGATGACAAGAGGTACATCCGGGAGGTGATGCCTAAGGAAGCGTTAGTATCTTCTTGGTGGACACAACTTCAGCTTGGCAAGATGTGACTGCGGCACCTGATTTCGGGCACCCACTTGCTCTCAAGATTCTCCAAAGATATCGGATTCGCCACCGAGAAGCACACCAAGAACACATCTGAATAAATGAGCAGCAAGTGGAGTGTCCGGGAGGTCAGATACACCGGATGATCCATTCCTTTGTTGATGCACTCTTTCTTTTGAGCTACTTACCGGTACCGGGATAGCTCAGCGGTCGCAGGCGATCGTAGTCCTCCTGACCTGCTTGAATTTTAGCACATCGCTCCAGATGATGACGTGTCAAACCTTACCTGCAGTGTCCCACAAACCCAAGGAACAAGGCTTGCCGTCGACCATCACATTTGCGCTGTAGTTGTCAAACACCTGTCCTCGGCCACCGTGCAACACACAAAAAACACACATACATTCACCAGCAGAGGATTCCATCATCAGTTGATCACAACTTGTCATTCTCTCTCTTTCCATGCATCGCCAACATTTGTGTGCATACCGTGGGCACATACTCGGCCGGGAAAGAGTTGGTGCAGTAGCTGATAAGCATGCACGACTTGCCCACCGCCCCATCTCCCACCACCTGACGACCGAAAAAGAATTCATGAAATTCAATAATTCGTTAAAGAAAATTATTAAGTTTTTATTTTTTAAAAATAATGTAAAAAGGACAAGAAGTAAGGTCAGTCATGAAAGAAAAGAGAAGGAAGGGATACCACGGCTTTGAGGTTTTGCATTGGGGTGTGTTCTCGTCAGGCGGTAACACTAACCAAACGGGGAATCGAAGAAGAAGGCGAAGGGTGTTGTTATGAGGCACAACAAACGATATATCAGGCGAAAGTGCCGAAGGCAAGGGTATATGGCCTTTCGTCTTCTATTCGGCAAACACCTGTTTCGCGCTAAAGCCGTTCCCGAGTAATAAAAGATACAAACATCTCAAGAATGGAATGTTAGGAATTCAAAGAATTCAGCATCCCAACAACAAAAGGAATGTGATGTCTCTTGGATGGTGAAGATGGGAGCACCGCGTCGAAGCAGGACATGCATCGTCGTCGTACTGGGTCTCGTGTCGATGATCCTTAGCGGCTTCTGCGATGCCGGTGCTTGCGGAGACACGGGGAGAGAGAACGAACACCAGGAGGAAGGGACATGCATCTGGGGTGCCTGGGACGATGCGCCGACCCACTTCATGACCACTGCTTCTGTGGAGACGGCAGCATTGGTGGAAAAACCCGCGCTGGTAAACATGCCCACCAGCGCCGAGTGCATCACAGCGAACCAAGAACTACGGCCAAAGAGGAAGCTCACTGCAGAGGTGGTGGTGGGAGCACTGCGTTCCTTGGCTGCACGCTCTCCTGCTGCCGACGGAAGGGTAGTGCCGTCCACGCCGCCCACAAAGAGGTAAGTTCGCCCACCTCTTCAAGGGATACTTGCTTACGTGGCAAAACCTGACACTGGCGTATGTCACGGCGTGCCAGGCCGCTGCTGCAGGGCCCGTCCAGGATCAAGTCGCCAGGGGAGCGACAGAAGAAAGTGGACGAACTTCTCCAGCTTCGAACTGACCTTCTTAGGGACAGGGAACTGCGAGACGCCATCCGAGAACATCGGCAAGCCGTGCAGGAGGGCCCTTTGGGATCTTGATACATCACACAGCTTCGACGTCAATCAAACCCAAGAAGGAAGTAGGCTCCTGCGAGTCGTCCGCATCTGTCAGAGAGCTACGTGATCCCCGTGACACCTTCTACTAATGCGTACAATCATGAGCCAGAGCAAAAGACCTTTACATGGGCACCGCAAGCGCTCAACTATACAATTGTAAGCTTCCGTGGGAGGGAAAGTAAACCGGGGGAAAACTGTGTGGCGCGGGCGCGACTTCGGTCTGATGATGAGAAGGCATAGCACTCTCGAGCTAAGCAGGCGACTTGTCGCATCGAGTGATGGTTACCTCGTAGTAGTGCGTGCCGGCAATCAGCTTATAGGGGTTGTACTCTGAATTCTGTGCAAACGTAAGACGACAGTGCACGCTATTCGCTGTAATACGGGGTACGTACTGCCACAAGTTCTGTGATTATCACAATTTGCCCAATGACGGGCGCCTTCCGTTTGATGGCGTGAGGGAAGTGCGCTAGCGAGTCTTCAGATAGATAGTAGTTGGGAGCGCCCACGTTAAATGCCTCATAACACCCCATGCTCGAAAGGAACATGAAGCACACAAGGTCATCGGCCTGCGCCAGGTCACACCGCAGCACACACCAGTTATGAGCGTGGTACTATGGCGTAGGGCAAGGGAACCAGTACCTTGAAGTTCGATATCGCCAACATGGATTGCATACGAACAGTTTTTTCCTCGATGGCCTTTCTCATTGCACTGGCCTCCTCCTGTATGAGCTGGAGGGTCTGTTCCATGCTGTGAAGTTCCTCGTCCTTTTCTTCGATGGCATTCTTAGTTTGATCCAACTCCGCTAGTAGATGCTGCTGTTTATTGAGGAGCTCTTGGATTTCGCCTTCCTTGAGCTGCAGCTGCTTCTTGAGACTTGTCAGTTCCTTCTCTAGGTCCAACAACATGGTCTCCTGTCAATTTTATGTTAGTGTTGACAACTCGAAAGTTTAGGAGGCAGCTGTGTGTCAACCCTTGCAGTATCGTTAGAAGCGAGCTCAGACTCCTTTGAGGTCAACTGTTGTTGCAAGTCTGTGACTTGAGCGGCCAGTTCAGCTTTAGCAGCCGATCCAGCTTGCACTTCCTTCTCCTGCAATTTGAGTTAGTAAGCTGAATGCAGTAATAAATGATAAAGAGGGAGCGCATACGAGTGACACCAGTGCAGCAGCTACCGTTGTGTACTTCTGATGCTCCTCATCTATTTGCTTTTGCTTCAACTTAACTTCGGCTTCAGCCTAATATGAGTGTTAGCTCATCGAGTCGGCAATCTCATACCAGAAACAGCCTACCTTAACGATGGCATCTCGCAAGAGCCTCGCTTCTTCCTCTCTCTGCCGTATTTCTTCATCCTTCATCAAAAGTGATTTGCGAAGCAGCCCCTTTTCCTTCAAAGGGTGACAGTGAGCAAAAGGTGTCAACAGCGCTACGAAAATATTGCGCACCTCCTCAAGAGCTAAGCGTAAGTGCGTAACTTCAGCCTCTTTTTCTTTTTGCTGCCCGTCCTTACTTTCGAGCTCTTTCTCCTTATTCTGGATGGGGACAGCCCAAGGCATAAGCTCGTTGACATACACACTTTACGCTCAAGCGACATACCCAGAGCGTCTGCTGTAGGAATTTAGTACGTTCTTCAAGCTGGTTGATGCTTATGGCCATGGATGCCTTTTGCTCTTCAGCGAGTTGGGAGGTTCGGCTCGCTTCAGCTAGCAACTGCAACAACAAAAAAGAGTTCATCATACTTGGCTGTAAACTGGACGTAACTGCAGCAACGGTACCTCCTGCCGCGAACTCTCCTCCAAAGGACCGCGTTCGCGTCTAATTAGACCGCTGGGACGAGAACTCAATGAGGGTGTGGAGTTGGTGCTCTGTTCCAGTGATGACAATGCAGCACTCACGGAACCAGTTAGATCAGCAGTCGACGTTAGCGACGCGAGATCAAACTGCGCCAGAACCTGATGGAGGCCATGACAATATGTCAGTTAAAGAATAAGCTCACCTGTCGGTACTTAACGTACTTCAAGTGCAGCCTTATTTTTAGCCTCCCTTTCGGCGCGCGCCTACATGTAAAGTAAGTTAGAACGACAACAATCGTTTTCGACGAAGACACGGTACCTTCTTCGTTTGCTCCTCAGTGAGCTGAGCTAACCTCTTCTGGTTCTGAAGAATTGACTTTAAGATTGCTAATACTTGTTCAAGATAAGCTAAACGAGGTACTATACCTGTTTCTCGGATTCGACTTGGGCGAGTTTTTGTTTGAGCCTTTGTTCGGATTCCTCTCGTTGCTTCAGCGCCTCTTGAGCTTGGGTAAGTTCTAATGGGCCGTGAGATGTGAGTAACAAGGAAGGCACAAGTAGCATTTCACTACATACCCTCCTGCAAAGTTACACACCTGGCACGGAGCTCATCCACTTCGGGCGACGGCTGTCGAAGCAAAGGCTTTATCAGTTCGGCCCAAGTTGGACACGTGAATAAGGGTAGGATCACCTGTTTGCTCTTTTCTGCCAACATAGTGTTGTGTGTTTCTTTCAGGTTATTTACCAGGAGCCTGTTTTCCTCAGCCATCTTGCCCAATCGTTCCCGTAGGTCATCGCACTCAGCGCAAAGGGCTTTCATTGCGTCAGCAGAGGTTGCCGCTGCGGCTTTAGCTTCTGCTTCCTTTAACTTAGTCTCCCGAAGAGCGAGAGTTTCTTTCAATGCTCGAATCTCTCGGTCCATTTGTACAACCTGGCATTAGGCTAGCTGTTAGCACAGATGCAGAACCCCCAGACAAGCTTTAATCAGTTACCTTAGATTCCGCTGCCTGTTCGGTATGAGAGACAAGCCGATAAGTTTCATCGAGTTTTTCTTCCAGCTTGAGGATTCTCTGCTGGTATGATTCTTCCACGAGTCTTCGTTCTTCTGCTGACATGGAGGACGTGAACGAGGAGGATGGCGACGAGTAAGGCCTTTGTCCGATCTCTTCATTCTCTCTAGCATTCTTCTTCTGCCTTTCGATTTCCTTCTCCCGTTGTCGCTCCTTCTCCTCTCGGTCCCGATTTTCTATTTCACGTCGTAAGCTTTGTACTTCATGCACGAGGCGAGCATTATCAGCCTCCGCAGCTGTAAGTCGAGCCGACAATTCAATTGCTGCGAATGGGTGTTAGAGTTTTCTACTGTCTCATCTCCGTAAGTGCGCGTACATTTTGATGCCGAAGCCGAATTGCGAGGAGAGCTGAGCGGCGAAGCCTTTGGCGGCGAGGAATTGTCATTACCAAGCGTCGGCATATGGTAAGATTCCGGAGGTTCAATGGCAGGAAGAGCTTTGTCAATCCCTGAAGGCAGTGCCAGGGCTATGACAACAGTGAGTGATAACTGAGACACCACAATAAGCTACAGGTCTTTCGTACTCAGAGTACCAAGAAAATCAGGCAGCTCATCAGACAAGCCTGGTATGAGATTTCTTGGAATGTAGCGCCCGTGCTTATTCAAGAAACTGTATCGCACGATTACAAATCAAATGTTAACGTTGCGCACCGAATTTAAAATGCCCTGGTCCGTACGCCTCTCGTTGCTTGGCCTCGTCCTCGCGTATCTTAGCAAGTTTGTTGAGGAACTGAGTGAGCAGGCTCATCAGCATTTTACCAAAGGCCTTCCGCCGCACCACCTATTATAGACGGCAGCATGTCAAGTTAGTTTGCTTATCGCCTCAAAGGAACCTCACAAAGCTTTCATGCCTCGTCCAAGGCAGCTCGATAGGCCTCTGGCAAGAATCGCACATACTGCAGCTGGAGAAAGGCCTAAGGAAGATAATACTGGGTTAGGGAAAAGATAGGCTTCAGATGTGCTCGTTGCGGTACCTGTTGCTGCCGTGCGAGAGCCTCACGAAGAACCGAAAACTTGCTCGCTGTCTCTCGCACGCGTGACTCCAGGATAGCGATGTCTTGCATTCGTTTATGTACAAAGATAGACATTCGACTCTGCATTTGACATTTAGTTGTGGGAATGTTGGCTCTGAGATAAGCCTTCCATGGTGCATTTCACACGTACTTTAGATTCAGCGCAATCAGCCATGACATGAGCGATTGCCACATCAATCTTTGTAAGTCGATCAAGCTGCTTGATGTGTACCTATTTTTGAATTGCCCACAGCAACAATAAGGCAAGGCTTGACCACAAACTTACCAAGATGTCACATTACCGTCTTCATACTGTCAAAACCATCAGCGACTTCCCAGGAGCTCTCAGCTCGACCACTGCGTTTCAGCTCTTCGATTTTGGCGCTTACGCTCTTGTAGTCCTTTGAAAACGAGGTTTTTGTTAAAGCGACCTCTTGTCGCAGCGTTCCTGTATTCCTGACTTGATCTTTCAAGGACTCCAGACTACGAGGGTGTAAGCACAAGTGACTGTTGCTCACGATTTGGATCAGCATGAGTACGATACCTGCCATCAGACCTGGTTATTAGTGGCTCCATTTCTCGTTGAATGAGTGCAATGTGTTGTTCGATTTCTATTACCCGCTGGCGCAGTTGCTCTTCAAAGCACAACAGTGAGTAAAGACGGAGTCGATCTCTTCAGAAAGCTGTATGTACCGTTCTCTCGTTTACAGTCATCAGCCCATCTGCGCAAGCGCATTTCCGAAACTACATCGACCAGCGTCTGATTTGTCGGAGTACGAAGAGCCGGATGCAGCACAACCTCCCTGAGCTGTGTAAACATGCCTGTCAACTTGAAATGGAATGGTAAGTGACTGAAATGGAAGGTACCCTGGCAAGATCGTTTTCAAAACTGTCGAGCAGACTTTCATGCTTGGCCTTTTGTCGCAGGTAATACTCGCGAAATACGTCTGCATTCTTTAACAACTGACGTAGGTTCTCAGCTAGATAGATCACCGCTGCATGTACCGCCTGTCAAGACTGAGTGAGGAATCCGATTTTTTTTTACAGCAGAACGAGAAGAAAGTACCTTGGTTTGCATATCCTGTTCAGCACAGCACATCATTGACACAGCTATGCGGGAATCAACAGCTACGAGTACAGCCTGCACAGGCGGCAACTCGTTAGCAGTACATTCAGCATGTTTTATAGGCAGTAGGTAAACCTTGGCAAAGTTGCGGTGACAAAGAAACTCGTGTTGATACTTGAGCAGCGCGCCGATGGCACCTGTTGCCGGCGGAATTGGAGGTTCGGGTGGCACTTTCACTTCGATGGGCCCCAGGACTGGTAGGGCAGGCAGATTAGCCGGCAGCAACGAGCAGGCCAATCTAAGAGAAGTCGCGACGGTACCGGTTTCTCTGGGAGGAGGACTTCCCGGTTTCAGTTGTTGACGATTGAAGAGGAACACGCATTTGTCATCCTGATCATACAGTGTATTAGTCACGAGGTGCACATGATGGGCAAGCGGCATCTGCGCCACGTACGCCAGGAAGGTTGTAAGAGGCCAGCGTGCGGGCATCATCGAGTTTGTATCTATCGTAGATGAGAATCTGGTCTGCCACTTCCACTCGCGCAAGACCGGCAAGTTCATTCTTCACCGCGAGCACCCTGCGATCAAAAATTCGAAAATAAATTGAGTAATAAAATACAAAATATTTTCCGAGATGGCAATATGCTCCATGCAATCGAAAAATAAATACAGCATAATATATTTTCATATTGCAACAAAATAATATTATTATTTTGGCGAGGAGGTAGGTTGTACGTGGAGCTGGGCGAACAGCTGATGTCATAGGCTTGCCCAGTTTCTGCCCTGTTTTAACAATAATACACACACAATACAAAGGGAAGGAGGATGCGTTGTTGGCACATCATTTCGAGCGAAATGATTTGGCTGGGTGGGTACTTGTAGACTTTAATCTCCTGATGTACTCGATCCATTCGGATGGAGATACAACAAAGAGGAGTAGCCCCTCCTTGCCAGATCCAAATTCAAAGTACCTACTTCTTTGTTGGAGTTTGTTATATTCTTTTTCTTTTCTTTTTATTTTTTGTTCAGTGCGGACAGCTTTTCCGCAAGTTTTCTTCGCTGCAATCTTTTTTCCTTTTCTTTTTCTTTCGTTTCCGTAAATCGGGAAATAAATCGGGAAATCCACGTGGACGATGACATCAGGCCTTGGTGTTGTCGGCCTCGACGGGTGCTTCTTCCAGGTGCAGCTCCGCGAGCTTCTGACGGATCTTTTGCACATCCTCAAGTGCCACAACGCCATCCTCGTCGGCATCCAGAACACGCAGCACGTTCCTGATCTCCTCGTCCGATGGCCTGCGCAGGGAGCAAAGTGTTAGGATTTGTGTGCCAGCATACAAGCCCGCGACCGATGCGTACCGATCCTTTAGAAGCGAACAAGCGAGGGCAACCTCCTCAGTAGTGATAACGCCGTCTTTGTCCTTGTCAATGATGGCCATCTTGTCACTCAGTTTTTGCTCAATCTGTGACAACTCCTCTCGCAGGTCGTCCAGCAAGTCTTCCAGCTTAGCGCCCAACCGTTGTTTGGATCGGTCCTGTATGCTTGTTATTAGCCGGATATTCCGGTACGAGAGAATGAGGTCGTATGTACCGCGCGAGTCTTCTTGACTGCGGGAGCAACAGCGGCTCCAGCTTCCGCCTCCTTCTGAGTCTTACATGACACGGGTAAGATGATGTAGCAGCACGGTACGACCTAAAATAGTTACCTGAGATCGAGCAAGAAGAGCCTCACGAGCCTCAAGTTGCTCTAGAGCCTTCCGCTCGGCCGAGACTGGTGACGAAAGTACAGAGACAGCTTCAGCAACATCACGCAGGTGCTCCGCATCTTCTTCAGGAATAACGCTGCCAGGACTCTCCAGTGCTTCGATTTCCTTTTGTGTCTCTACCTCTTCTTCGAGCTCCTCCCTGATGGGATAGATTTGTATCATTCAACACTCAAACAGCCCATACAAAAAAGGGAAATATTCTCGCGTACTTGAGCTTTTCGGAGGTGTTACGAAGCACTTCAAGCTTGAGCTGTCTGTCGGCCGATAGCTGATCGACTTCAAGCTCGGCCTCTTCCACAGCCTCCTCCGGCAAAACTGAAATCGTCTCACGCAGAGCTGCATCCGCCTTCTGCAATTATCAAGAAAATGATGATTGTCAAGCACACGTTACGCAACCAACACAAAAAACATCGACGATAAGGTTACCTTGCTCGCACTGGTGAGGGCGAGAGCGCGAGACAGAACGAGAACAACCGAAGGAAGTTGCTCATTAAGGGAGGAATCAAGCCACTCCTCCAATTGCTCCCTAATAAATTACGTTAACGCCGACAGCGCGAAATGTTTAGGAGGAAACCCGACGCACCTAAGGGCAACCTTGGAGAGGCCGGTGGCCGGCATGCCGCGAGCAAGACAAGCTTGCTGAAGCTCCTCGAACGTGAGCGATTTCACACCCTCATGCGCGATCATTTTATCGTCCTCGCGAAGTTTGGTAAGTCTGCGAGAAATCTGCCATCGCATAAAGGCGTCGGTGCCGTAGGGTCGCAGGTTAAGGAATTTACAAATGGACGAGAGCTGGGCTCGCGTGAGGTTCATGATCGTGAAATCATCCTTGAAAAGCTTAGCAAACTTGAGCACTTCCTCTCCTGAAATTTCACCACCGCCGCGGACTCTCTTCATAAAGTCCTGGAACTCTGTCTTGGGGACTACCGCCTGATCCGAGTTAGAACGCGGGATGAGCAGAATTAGTTAGCCACGTGTCCGCTTGACAATTACTTAATGGCACGTACGTGCGTATCTCCTGCTTCGGCCATCTCCTGGAGTGTGTCTTGGAGGAAGCTAGCCATCTTTAGCTTGAGAAGGAGTTGCTTTCTCATGTCCTCCTCCTTTTTCATTGTATCCTGTAGTATGATGAGAGCATCATTAGTAGGTCTGCTGCCCAAAAAGGATTGATTGTAAAGAGGGAAAGAATACCTGGAAGGTGGAAGGCAGCATGTTGGGGAATAGCTTGAGGGCAACGGGCAGTAAGAATTCCATGAACGGCACGATCACGAACACGGCAAACGGCACCAGCCGGAACAAGTCAGCCGTAGTCCTAACCAGCTGCTGTCTCTCTCGACGCTGCATGGAATACGCAAGGAATTACAGTATGAGCCCTGCTCTCCTCTATTCCAAGAGTTAAAGTCTCGACGTACTGTGAGGGTATGGCCTTGAGTCAGTCGCACAGCGATGTTGAATGCCGTGCGCGTATTGAGTGCAAGCAGCTTGGTGCCCAGCCAGTAGTGATGTATGCCTTCTTTCGTGACGGTGATAATTCTTCTTGTCAAATGTTTTACGCGACCGACCAGGGTTTTCGGCTGCGTGTTGTCTTGCGTGGTAGCGGGCTTGTTGGAATGACCAGGTTCAGGACTTGCCGTGGAGAAGTATCGTTGCCCTGCTGCTGACACCTCCGCTCTTAGTGTCAAAGAGCGAGGGACTGCGCTCGTGGACCACTCCAATGCACCTGCCGATGACCGTCCGCTGGCTCTTTATTCCCAACACAATAGCACATATCGGTGAGAATGCCACATCAGTGGGCTCTAAGCGCTTGCGGAGCTACAGTACCTTCGCCATTGTGGGCCCAGCAAGTAGGCACAGCTCGCAGAAGTGCGGGGTAGTGACGACGAGGTAGCTACTAATGGCATAACGTGAGGCACTATCCAAAGAAAATAAAATACTCGAAATAATAAATTTAAATGAATTCAAAAATAATTTTTATATTAAAAGAACAAAATTAGGAAAAAATGGGCATAGTAGAACGAACCGACTGAAGCGATGCCGCGGGCACTTCCCCGGACCAGCAGAGAAGCTTGTGACCTGGCTGCCGCAGCAAATGGCGCAACACGCTGGGTTTGGGAAAAGACCACAGAGGTAGATGACAGCGTGCGGCATCGAGTAGCCATACTTTCAGCAAATCTGCAGGAGGTACCTCTAGAAAAAAAAAATATACAATTAATTGTTTATTCCGACTCGCTACTCGAAACGAAAAAAAAGTGAAGTGATTGAGATTAAACGTGTACCCCTAGGACTAGTCAATCACCGTATGGTGTGGTATTGGGCTTCACTATCAGCTGTGTGGGATACAACGCCAAACGATATCCGGATTTGATGCACACTCCACGAAATTACAGGAACAAAGCCAAAACTCCACAGCTTCGTGCCTTTCTTGCCAAATGCTCCAAATTTTATTCTGTCGGCAACAATTCTTCTATTCTTTCCTCTTAATCAACGTACAGTGGGATATCACCCTGTCCTCCTCTCCCTACGTACTCATGTTGGTGATGCAGGTTGCCCCAGGCACGCATCAGGGTGCGCAACGGGCGCTTTCTCATCACCACATGGCCAAACGCAGCTGCAAGGCGCGAGCCATATCTGGCGTTCCTGAAATTTTTCGCGCAAGAAAAGTGCCAAGAAAAAGATTGGAGGAAATATCCGGACACGGTTGGCGGGGTTTCATCGGGCTTTCTGCCAGCGAAGATCGCAGCTTTTGGCCCTTGCCATCATCATTCTCATTCCCCCTCACGTGCACCTCATTCCCCCATCCACTCCCCACTACTCCCGGCAAGTAGTAGCGCAGCGACACACATACATCCCCAATGGCGACGAGGGACCAGAAGAAGACCCCAGCATCTTCCTCTACACAGAAGCAGCAATCAAAGCCGCAGCAGGCACACAAGCCGAAGCAGCAGCAAACCAACACAAAGGGCGCTAGTGCCACTACTACGCCCGCCAAGACCAAGAAGCAGACCGCCAATGAGGAGCTGAAGGCCAAGATCAAACAAATACAGAACATCTGCCCCAACTGGCCCGCAGAAGATGTCACCAGAGTGCTCAGGGACACCAACGGAGATGTTTCCCTCGCCATAGACAAGATCCTTTCTGGTGCGTGACCCCCCTTCTGGTGCCCCCCTTTGCACTCGTATCTTCAATCTAACCCATTTCCCCTTCCCTCCTGCGCAGGCGATGCCGGCCATCCGAGCGAGGAATGGCAGCCTGCCAAGAAGAAGAAGGCCGAGAAGCCCCCTGTGAAGGTACGTTGCTGTGTTCTTGGACACCGGCGTGAGTGACATTAGCGAGATTGTAGTCGTTCTACTCGAATCTAGAGCTGATCATTTAGCTGACTGATATGGAACTGTGTGTGTGGTGTGTGCCATCAGGAGGTGCCCAAGGCCAGCCCCACAGGTTCTCGTGGCAGCAAGGGAGGGCGCGGCCCCTCTGGTACCTCCTCCCCCCCCCCAAACAAACAATCTTTCTCCTCTCGTCATTTTCCCAATTTCGCGGACACTTCACAACACTCGTCGGAAAGTGTCATCGGATTTCAGAGATCTAATCGTTTCCAAAACGTTTTCCAGAAAATGGAGGACCAAGGCCGGGTAGACCTGAGGGTGCTCGCGGTGGGCAAGGCGGCAGGCGTCCACCCTTCCCGGGACAGGGCGCGCCTTCCACTGGTACGACTTGACTTTTCACTCGATCTCTCTTTAGAATTTAAACTCAATTCCACGCATCTGCAGGTGCTGTAGGGCAGAAGGGTTCGGGATCGCACCAACCGAGGGGCCCAGCTCCATCCGCACAGGGGACTCCGGCAGGAGTGTTGCCTACCCCGGTTACGGCCGGCGATGCTGCGCCGAGTGTCGGGCAACCCACGCCAGCTGCCGACGGTGTGAACGGCTCTTCAGTACCGACCCCCTCCGCAGTTGCTCCACCACAGCAACAGGTCCCTGTTGCCGCTTCGCCGGCCCTTGCAAATGGCGGATCTCAGCCACCCATGACCGCTGCGCAGCGAGTCGCTGCTGCCACTCAGCGTGCTGCACAGCAGCAACAGCAGCAGCGACCCGTTGGAGCTCCGGCGGGAGCTGGACCCCGTGCGAATGGCCCCTCTGCGGCACAGGTTGTTCAGCAATCATTGGTACCTCTCCATTCCAGATTCGCGTGCAATTCAAAAATCAAACTCAATCTTTCGGAATTCTGTTCTGTTCGGCATCAGGTTAAGCCCCCATCGGATCAGGGAAGAACTCCGACAACACAAGTCGAAACCAAGCCAGTGGCACAACAGGCAACTCAACAGCCCCGGCCACAGCAGGGCGGCGCTGTTCCGACAGCGGCGCAGGTCGCTGCTCAGCTGAAGCCGGTGACCGCCATCCAGCCAAAGACTCCACTGCCTTCCGGCCAACAGACATCTGCACTCAGCCAGCAGCCAGCTGTAGCCCAGCCTGCTACAGCAGCCGCTACGGCGGCGGCCCCTTCCCCTCAGCCTTCTCAGCCACAACTTCAGACTCCTTCTCTCCCTTCTCAGCCTACCACACAGACTCCACAACAGATTGCTGTCTCTTCCGCCTCTCCCGCGGCCTCAGCTGCCGCTCAGACCACACAGCAACCTTCAAGCCCTCAGGGCTCCACAAAAGCTTACCAGTTCGGAGGCAAGGGCTCTGGCCGTAGTGGTCGTCCCGCGTCAGCCCAGTGGCAACCCAAACAGCCAAAGACTCCTTCCTCTCCTCCCCAGTCTCTCACCTCTCAGAGCCCTTCTCTCATCCCCACCTCGCAATCCTCCTCAGCTCAATCCATCATCACCGCCAAGGAGGCGCCGCAGCAGGCCGCCCAGCAGGCTGCCGCCGCTGCCCTAGGTGCCATCGGCCAGAGCGTGCCAGTCATCTTGCCGTCGGAATTGTTCCCCTCGGATAGAGAGGAGCAAAGCCTCCAACTGCAATTTGGCAATTTTGGCCTCACGCCTGCCGCGCCTATCAAGGAAGAGACTTCCATCCCTATAAGCTCTGCTGCTGGCCCCGACTCTAGGCAGCCCTCGACCCGCTTGGACTCAGCTT
Source organism: Acanthamoeba royreba (assembly GCA_000826365.1). Lineage (NCBI taxonomy): Eukaryota > Discosea > Longamoebia > Acanthamoebidae > Acanthamoeba > Acanthamoeba royreba. The sequence goes on from CDEZ01020399.1 coordinate 19,433, forward strand.
CCGCCGCCTCTGCGCCAGTAAGCCGTCCCTCGCCTGTTTCTGTCACATCGGCGGCAGTTCCCTCCGCAGCGACCAACGCCGCACAGCAGCCTTCGCAGGCTCAGCAGTCACAGATTGCTGTCTCTCGCCCCGCCGCCAAGGAGCCTATCAAGACGGAATCCATCCAAAGCCTCGATGGCAATGTCTCGCCTACGCAGAGCCCTAATATGCCTCGCAAGCCCAACGCTGGCGGACGTGGCGAGAAGAAGGCAGCTGCGGCTGCGGCCCAACACGTGCCGCTCCAGCAGCGCGGTCTTGTGCCCCCGGGTGGCGCTTCTGTTCCTGCCGCTATGCCAGCTGCTGCTGAGGGCTACGATATGAGCGCCTTCAGCGCGCCTCTCTATCCTACTCATTTCTGGCCGCCGACGCTCTACCCGATGGAGCTAGGCCCCGACAGCCAGCAGATGGTTCGAACCCTCTTTTTTTTAGTTAAGACTATTTTCTTTCTGTAGTTTGTTGTCACTGACGTTTCCTTTGTCTTTTTTCATAGTTCTACGACCATTACACCCAACCCGCCGCTGGCTACCGATCGGCTGCTCCCGTTTCGCCCGAGCCCAAGTACGGCAATTCTACAGGCACCGCGCAGAACTACAGGGAATCCGGAAAATATTCTCAGCAGTCCTCTTCGCAAGGCAGCGGCGCCGAGAGCCCATCCGGACCCTCGCCCCGCGGCAGCTCATCCAACCAGCCGCCGCAATCTCAATCACCTCCTCCCATGCAGCAGCAACCTCCTCCTCACTTCGGCATTCCTGCCGGTAATCAATACCCGGCTCATCTCTACGGCTATCATCCCTACCCCTACTCCTACCCATCACCTTCCTTCTCTCAGGTACATTCCTGTTTTACTCATCTCAAAATCGCTTACGTGTTCTAACAGCAGTCTGCTCCTTAACAGTACCAGTTCCCACAGAGAATGCCTGCGTATAAGACGCCACACTACCCCTCCACCAGCAGCTATGGCTCGCCCCCGGGATCCTCTTCGCTTGGCGCGTCAGGTACTCCTCCCTACAGTACGATAGTTCTTTTTGTTCTTTCTTCCAGAACGTCACACGTGATGATCACAATTTTACTGCGTTATCTTCCTGAATGGATGAATGTAGACAAGCTATGATTCTCTGAAACAACTCACCTTCCTTCCTTCCTACTATTTGTGTTGTCTCGGTTCTCACAAACCTCTTCATTACCTGAAAGCAGGCTACCCCGATGATGACTACACCAAGCAGTACGGAATGCAGGGCCACCTCGGTCAATCCTTCTACGAGACGCCGACGAGCCACATTAGCCCCACGATGGGCATTAAGAACCCCCACCAGTCCCTCTCGAGCTCTGGTTCTAAGGTAAGGCTTGTGCTCTTGTGGGTGGCGTAGCCTATTGCTAACAGGATTCTATCTCAAATCAGAACCAGCAGACCTCGCAGATGGCCTACTCCTCTCAGGGTTCGGACCTTTCCGTCGGAGCTACCAACTACAAGAGCCTGGGCATCTCCGACTATGCCTCGCAGGATATGTCGAGGACCGGTGCCACCTCGTTCTACTCGCCGCAGTTTAGCCAACAGGGTACTTCTCTGTCCTCTTCTGTTGTCATCCGTCTCGCACTCATTCGAATGTTTTTCAGGTCAATACCAGCAGTACGGCTTCATGCACCACGGTGGCGCTCACCACTACCCCCAGCATGGCCAGCCTCCTCACCAGGCCCAGTCATCGCAGGCAACGGGCTCGGCGCAGAACCCGCAGTACTCGTGAATGAGTGCCTAGAGTTTTTTCCTCCTCGCGACTTCTCTTGGCGGTCTCTCAGCTAAGGGGAACACATTTTGTTTGGGCTGCTGTTGTACATACATACATACACGCGTCCTCCACCCTGCATGTCTGCGATCGCGCTATCAACAGTTTATTAAGAAAATCAGTACCATTAGTTGAGAGCAGTCCGCTGTTATGTGTAGGAGGCCTGAAACGGCTGCACAGACGGAGAATAAGTCTACCGCTGTTAAGGTCGACAAGTCCCTGATACTCGCGAGACAACAACGCCCAACCAGCAGGCCGTTGATGCTGGCGCTAGCATAGCTGGGGCTGCTCGGTCTTGACTTCCCCACGCGTTTGATAAAGACAAATGAAAATGATCATTTTCCGTCCAGGACATGTATCTTTCTGGCAGTGATCGTTCTGACATAGTGACCTGGCGGACCAATCGAGACCTGTCATCGGTCACTTTCCGCCAATGACAAGCGTCGCTTCGTCGCCTGGTGATACGAAAAGTGACAGCGGGATTTATCCGGACACCCTGTTGTCGCCAAACGGTTACGCCCGCGGGGTTGGGCACGGGATGACGGTAGCAGGGGGCGCAGAGTGCCGATGATGGTCTATGGCAACGCGCAGACACCGGAGGACCGTGCTGGACTTGTGGCGTCTCGCCGCTGGGAAAAAGTATTCATAGCACCACACATCGCGCAGCACACGCGCCTGTTCCGTCCCGTTCTTCTCCTATCTTAAAGTATCTATCGTAAGCCCCTCCTCAAGGACAGGCCCAAAATATGGCTACGGTGGCGATGAACAGCAGGCGAACGTCGGTGAAGCCCCCCTCGCCGTCGGACGCCATCCGCAACAAACTGACGCCGGAGGAACTCACCGCCGCCAAGCTGGAGGTCCTGCAGCGGCAGAGCCAGACCTTCAGCTCGGACCTCGTCACTCCCGGATCCATCAAGGAGCTCCTCGAAAGCTCCGGAGAGGCTTCCCCCACTACTGCCGCCTCCTCCTCCTCCGCCTCCCCTTCTTCCCCTTCGTCATCTTCCTCTCCCGTTCCCACCTCTGCGTCCTCCGAAGGAGGAGGAGGATCCGGAAGTAAGAAGCGCCAGCTCCGACGTGAGCCCAGCCACTCCTCTTCCTCTTCTTCCGCCATGCACCACCATCACCACCACCAGCCTACGGCCGCCTCCGGGGATGCCGGCAACGGCGGCGGAAGCGGCATCCACGCTACTACCACCACCACGACGACCACTGCAACTGGCGCGCCGGCCCAGCAGGCGCCGAAGCACCAGGTGAAGATCAACAAGGAGATCCTTATGCGACCGAAGAACGACTGGCAGAGGGCCATCGCGCAGGAGATGACCGAACAGGAACGGCGCAACATGCAGGCCGCCGCCCTCGCCCAGTGGAACACCAAAAAGGAGAAGAAGGAGAAGAAGGAGAAGAAGAAGGAATCCAAGAAAGACGGCGACAAGAAGAAAAAGAAGGACAAGCACGCGGGCTCCTCCTCGCCCGACTTGTCCTCCTCCTCTTCCTCTTCCTCCCCATGACCCGCTACCCCACGTCCTCTCCTCGTGAACGATTCCCCCTGTGACACCCTAGTAAACCCCTTTCCCCACCCGAATCGTACACGCGGCCCCCTTCTTTCTGCTTGATCGGGTGCATTCCCCCCCACAATCCCCCAAATCCCCATTCCGGGTCGAAAGGGGTAGCACCGCAGGTGTCTTTTTAGCAAAGAAGGATATTCCCCTCCCTTCCTCCTCTCGGTGCCAGAAGTGGTGACACGCGAGAGCAGGCGCCCCCTCCATCCTCCCATCTACCCGCTGACACATGACGGAGAGGTCCTGGTAGGGATAGCGGACCCTGGTGACACGACTTCGTCTGGGTAACGCATGACCACGGCGATGTATAGACATAAACGCCTCGGGGCTGCGCTTTATCACCTGGGCCGGTCCATCCAGGTCTGAGACATAAGGGTTTATGTTCTTCATAGTCAAATCTCATCTCACTTAAACGACAGCACATCGTCAGCAACGATCCCTACACACCTCCACCGGACCTCTTCCCCTCGCAACCGACCATGGCCGCACTGAACGACAGACAACCCTCCTGCGAGCCTCCGCGTTGGGCGTTGGAGATGGACGAAGCCCGTCGAGAGGTATGGGAGCTGCAGAGCAAGCTGCTGCCCCAGGACATCGACTTGAAAGTTCTCGCAGTAATCCCTGCTCGGGCCGAACGACAACGAGCCTACTTGATCGAGGCCCATGCCCATCGCGTTCAGCTGGAAGCAGCATCATCCACAGAGAAGAGGAAGTGGCGGGATCTCTGGAAGCGGAACCCGAACGCGCCGGTCGAGGCCCTGATGCACAAGCAAGGCCTGCCTGAACGCCAGAACGCGAAGACCACGAAGGTGGGACTGCAGAAGAACCAGAGGACTTCTGAGTCCACGAGAACGGGAAAGTGGCATGCTCAAGTGCAAGCCGAAATCGAACGACAGAACCGCCAACTTTCCGCCCTCGCCGAGTGGAGCACCGCTCATCCGGGCTGTGACCCAGTTGACGCCTCATCCTCATGAGGCATACATCCGAGGTTCTATTTAGTTGACTTGGCAGTAATGCCTGTAAAGTAAAGAAGCAACGAAGAAGAAAATCGTTGGGCCATTGAGTAAGCAGAAATGTCCATTAAATAAAATATGCCCATTGTTATCCCACATAGGTGCACCAGTTTGAGTTTGTACAATTGTCAGTGGGTCAAGGGCACCATCGTCAAGCTCCACGCCCTCCCTTGTAGCGGAAGGCGTTGAGGGGCGAGTTGGCTGGTTGCCTTGGTTGTTGCTGCTGCTTGGCAAGAGGAACGGGCATCAACGGGCGAATGCCACGGGCAGCTGCATTTGCAGCTGAGGCACCTCGCCCCGCATTCATGAGCAATGGAGTCCCTGCTGCACCGCGGCCAGCTGCGCCAACGCCTCTGCCTCTTCCTCCTGAAGCGGACGCAAGCGGCTATCGACGGAAACAAGGGCGAGAACTCAATACATCCAACCAAACTACAGGCAGAGGGCAACAAAGGGAAAGGAAGTACCTTTGCCACGGGGGCAGGCGGAGTCGGCCGTGGTCGTTTTGTGGGCATCGACGAGGAAGTGGACGAACTCGATGATGTCCCAGCACGCTTGGCGACTGTCGATCCGCAGCGTGAGCATGGTCGTACTGAAAACCGTACTCCAGGGAAGACCAAACATACCCGTAGTCGTTTCAGGAGTGAAATCATCATCGCTACCATCCGGATCGTCCTCGGCTTCTTGGGTACGCCTATTATTAGATGATCGAGAGAGTAGGATTGTTAGGAAACTTCAGCTACGCTACCAAGGACTAGGCCAGACAGAGCGTACTTTCGTTTGGTGACCCAGGAGCCAATGTTACCGACTGGCTTCAAATCCGGATATTGCGCAAGGAACTATTGCCGCGTGGCGAAACGTCAACAACACCGCTCGCATCAATCTTGATCAAGAAAGCACGTACCGATTTGACCAATTCGATGACTCTTGGACCATACTTCTTGACCTTCTCTTGACCCATGCCCACAGCTTGGAATTCCTGATATCCCAGCCAACTTGAGACTTGCTTGCAAAGTGTTATTTGGGAGGGGAAAAGGGCGCACCCGAAGGCTTCTTGGGAGAGCGTCCGCGATGTTACGCATCTCCGTCTGAGTGAAGACCATGTACGGGATAAGATTGGGCTGATTGGACTCGGCCACCAGCTGCAAGGAGGGATCACGACGGAGATGGTGTCAGCATATTGCGGGATGACGCAACAGATCAGTCTTACCTGCTGCCTGAGATTGTAAATCTCCTCATGGAGAAGCTCTCGGGGATCGATTTGTCCGCCAGTTCGTCGTGCTGCCTTGGTTTGCTTGGGAGGTTCCACCTTCTTGACTGCTTTCTGCTTGGACAGTGATGAAGTTAACTTCATGTGCCAGTAAGCCGAACAAGTCTCACGGTTATGCGAAGCACCTTTTTCCCAACCACGAACGACAGCTCTATTTTCTGACCTCTCTCTACACGTTCTGCATTGGGGCCGATCTGGATGAAGGGTATGAGTGGACACGAAGGGACAAACACCATGAGGCACATTGGGGAATTTGACCTGCATGTAAGCGACGACGGTGCCGTAGGGCTGCTGCACTTCGAACTGCTCACGAAGAATGCTTTCGATTACCATGTGATGCAAGATGCGCTCGATATCCTGTATAGTCAAATCACTTCCTGCGCATTTGCCATGGTGTTAGTCTCCGGCTGTAGTAGAGAAAGTCGCGATGGCCGCCAAGACGCCGGGCTTCTCACCTTCTCCTTTGCCTGGTACGTTCATGTGTCCGGAACGCTTGGCCTTGGCGACGAATTTAGCATCCTTGGCACCTCGCAGAAGATCCCGTACGTAAACCATTGTATGGCCAGAACCGATAGCTCGCACGATCTTAATCACCGCGAGTATGTATTTGCTTACGTCCCTCCGTATAATCTGTGCATTGGCCGCATCTCGACAGTTGTCGCACGTCTCATGGCAGTTTACGGGATCGAATTTTTCACCAAAGTACTGCGCGAAAGAACGAGATGAGGACAAAGCTTCCGGCTAAGAGGAAACCGGATCCTAACCTGTAACTGGAGCTTTCGTCGGCAATCGATTGTGTTCTCGCAGAATGAGATAACCCCAAAGAGATTCTGACGTGATTGATTAAGTTGCGCATACGAACGCATCGATTTGACCATAATGTTCTCCAGTCGAGCCTGTGCAAGCATCCAAAGAGCAGGGCCTTCAACGATGCAAGCTTGCAGAGAGCGAAACATCCATCGGGGCGCACCTTGTCAGCGTATGTGTAGTAGAGCACACAGTGAGCTTCGGCACCGTCTCGACCAGCTCGTCCGCTCTCCTGGTAATAACCCTCAAGGGACTTGGGCAGAGTGTAATGTATAACAAACCGCACATCGGGCTTGTTGATGCCTAACCATGTCCCCCACCCCCCAAATACAAGTTAGCCGTCATCGGCATAATGAAAAGAACGGCACAGCGCACCCATTCCGAATGCGATTGTGGCCACGATGACCTTGGTCTTATCGGCTGACCAATCCCGCTGTACACGCGCTCTCTCTTCGGCTTCCATACCGGCATGGTAGTAGTGAACGCTCAAGTTATGGTGCTGTAACAGAATGATTAACAGAAGGCAGGCGCGTTAGGAAATCCACAGCAAAACACTGTATAACAACTCGGCATTGAAATGGTGCTAACCCGAAGCTTTTCGGTGATCCTCTCGCACTCGTTACGCGAAAAGCAGTAGATGATACCAGATTCATCCGGGTACCTCTCTTCGATGAAGTTGGCTATGTCCTCTAATGCGCTCTTATTCTTTCGCCGTACCTCATAGCTGGAAGGACCGGTCATCAGTCAAAAGCTTGCCACGGAGGGACCAGCTGATACGCACATGAGGTTGGGTCTGTTGAAGCTCATTCGGAAGACCAGGCAGTCCGAGCTCAAGTGCAGATGGGTTAAGATATCTTGTTTAACTCGTCGTGTGGCAGTGGCAGTGAGAGCGATCCAAGGTACACCAGGAAAATTGTCGCGTAAAACGTGCAGTTTCTGAAACAAAAGAGTGAATTAGAAAAGAGCGTTGTTGTTGTTGTTGGCCTGTCGCAAGGTACCTGATAGTCCTCCCTAAACTCGTGTCCCCATTGAGAGACACAGTGGGCTTCGTCAACCACAATTCGAGTGAGGTTATTGTTTCTGAAGAGATAGATAGATCGATCAGACAGGGCCAAGACGGACCGAAAGCATGGATAAGGTGCCTGTGGAGTCGAGTTAAGCAGTTCATGAAGGCGCCACTGTGGGATATCTTCTCCGGTGTAACATAAAGCAGCTTTGTGAACGGTGCGGGGCTGCTGAAATCTACAGGCAGGCGCAATATAGAATGAGCACTGGGCGGTTACAGTGAGAGAATGCGCGGTACACACCAGTATAAATCCTTTGAGCATCTTCTCTGGTTGTGTCTGCACCCAGATGAGCGGCCGGTATACCCAAGTTCGTGAGAGACATCACCTGTTACCACTCAGGTGAGATGATGCGCAATAACACGAAAGTGAGATGGGCTGGGCTTGCCTGATCCTGGATCAGCGAGATGAGAGGCGAAATAACGATGGTCACTCCATCTTGACACACCGCAGGGAGCTGCACATATTCGAGGTGTAAGCTTTAGACCCTACTGTCCAGACGGCTGCAGTACCTGGTAGCACAACGATTTGCCGCCTCCCGTGGGCATCAAAACAAAGCAGTCCCGTCCCGCCATGGTAGCGTTGATGATCTCTCGTTGGTTGGGTCTGGGTGAATCCAGCAATTGGAAAGCGCTAAAGGGGAGCAGAAATTAATAGAACAACAACGTACCTGAACGTGCGATTACCAAATAGATTTCTATTGGCGGCCTGGATCTTCCTCTCCCAATCGAACTTCTGTTGCCATTCGGTGATGTTTGCGGAATCGTTGTCCGTAGCTGTTATATACTGGTTCTCCTCCGCGCTCGGCGCCTGGAGAATAGAAAGGGCTCATCAATCGACGGTAGATACGGAATCCCAATTCACCACCCAAGACAAGGGCGAGAACGTACGTCAGCACCATCCGGAACATTGTACGAGGAGAAGTCCTCATCCACGACATCGCCACCATAACTTGTAGCTACCTGACGAGGGTAAGCTGTTCCTCGGCCGTTCACCACTTGAACTTCATCCTCCTCGTGGTACAAGTCGTTGTATCCAGGCGGGTCGGCCGGATGATCGGAGTACGAAGTATGGTTAGGGTAGGACTCGTAACCCACAGCGCGGTCGTAAATTTCCACGATGTCGTCATCATCGGCGGCCGCGGGAGGCAACTGTGTCGCTCTGGGTGCAGCTCCCGCCATGGGTCTGCGTAGTGGCTGGGGTGACTGCTGTGGGCTGTGCCTAGCGTACATCTGCGACGGCGGAGGAGGGCCTTGCGCTTCCTCATTCTCGCGCTCTTGTATTAACGCTTCGATGTTGGCCTTCTCCTTGTCGAGTTTTGCACTACACACGTACTAATTGTTAGGGGCAAGGTGGACACTCCCGTACAACCAAGCATATGGCGAACCCTTGGGCTTGCAGGGTCGGTATCTCCGATAAATCAGAAGGATTGCCCGAAAAGATGGCCAGTATCTTGTTTGCCACTTCTATCTTTTTGTTCTGTACCATGATGAGCTTATCCTTTAGCTGGTTGAGCGAGAGCTGCGTACGAGAGAAGCTGGTGAGTGCAAGAGACGGCTACGAGGACCGAATAGGGGGCGGAACTCACCGATGCCAGTTCTTGGTTTGGAGGCGCATATGCTGCCGCCTTAGGATCGCTCTGAGTGGTTTTAGTCTGCGTATTCGTGAAACGGGAAATGCTGGATTTGTGCTTGTGCTGGTCGATCTGTAAAGAAGCCAGTCAGTGCATTGCGAAGTAGCGGTACACTACGCCTGGTCGTCTTCGCACCATAGCGTCCACGTCAAGAGAACTAAGGAAAGCATCATCATCGTCGTCGAATGAGGCGGCAAGCTTTTCATGTCCTTGGTCTGGCGGTAGGTAGGGATCGCCGTCCGTGACGCCATGCGAGTGGGTGTCTGGGGTGCACGTCAGAGAGGAGGTGATCAATCTTTCCGCCCACAGTTTCAAATCGCAAGCGGGCCATACCACCACGTGACAAGGCGCCCTCTTGGGTGAGGTCGATCACCTCATCGCCTTCTTCACCTTCATCCGCCTGGGATCCTACCTCCACGAGCTTTTCCTTGCCCTTGTGTTGGGAAGAGGAATACGCTGGTGGTGCAGGCTTGGCGGGTGGTGCTTTAGTAGCATGATGACGCGCGATGAAGGGAGGCGGCGACTCAAAGCTCTCATCCACGTCTGCGGCAGAAGATGAAAAGTACGCGGACGAGGTGGACCAAGTACCCGAGGACGTAGTGGACGTGGTGGTGGTGGTGGACGTGGTGGGCACATTCGGCACGTCCCCACGCGAGGATGGCCCGGTGCGCGTAGCGGCAACGCGTGTTTCGGCTTGGGCCAGGGCTTCAAGCTCGGCAGTGGTCAACTCCTCCTCCATCCATGGTTCCTCCTGCGGTCTGGGGCTGGGCCGGGAGAAGGGCTGAGCCGGTTTCGTGAATTGATAGGAGGACGTAGAGCTTGCTCCTCCATCCCTCGATTCCGCTACGCGCTCGTCCTTCGCGATGGAGTAGGCGAAACAGGCGGTAAGAGCAGAGGCATGGTTCTTGTGCAGCCAATCGAGCTGTTCCTTGAGATTATTTTTCACACGACCTGCCCCACCGTTTGCATCGGCCCTGCTCATCTCAAATCTTCTTCCTAACAATTGATGAAAAACCGTTTTGTTTAGCTAGCCTTTTCCAAGAAGAAATTCCATCAAAAAGTAAGAAAAAAGAAAAGCATTTTGGAAAAAGTATTTTCCTGACTTGCGTCACGGTGTGCTGGTGGTGTCCCCAACGCATCGGTTTGCTGTGCTGTTGCGTTCGAACAAATAAATCCACCCCTACTAGACCTGCTTAGCTGAGGAATTGATCGATCGCTGCGCGTGATGGAATTGCTTTGCGATCAGAGCGCTTTTTCATTCGATAATGTACAGAGGTACTGCACCGCTGTGCCTTCCCCAAGACAGATATCCAAATTTATTTTGAAATTGATTGATTGGGAGAGGGCTGACCCCAACTTGCAAATCAAGGAACGCTTTCTTGGAGGCGAAGGGCTACAAGGCGCCCATTACCAAGAAGACGGGCACCACAATCGCTGGCGTAATGTTCAAGGTGCCCTCCTCTTGAGCTGCTCCACGTGGGCCCCTTCATCAGTCACGTGACTGACTTCACGAACAGGACGGCATCGTGCTGGGTGCTGACACACGAGCCACTTCGGGATCTATTGTGTGTGACAAGAACTGCGAGAAGATTCACTACATCGCTCCCAACATATACTGCTGCGGTGCTGGAACGAGTGCCGATACTGAGAACGCCACAGGTACAGCCCACGCTAACTTCCCTTGTACCCGGCCTTCGGTTAATGGGCGTTTTTTTGCCTTTGCAGCTCTCGTGAGCAGTCAGTTGAAGCTGCATCGATATGCTACGGGCAAGGAGTCACGAGTGGCAACCACCATGACCCTCCTGAAGCGCATGCTCTGGCGCTACCAGGGACACATCGGTGCAGCCCTGGTGCTGGGCGGAGTGGACAGCACTGGCGCTCACCTGTACACGATCTATCCTCACGGTTCGACCGACAAACTGACGTACGCCACCATGGGGTCCGGATCGCTGGCTGCGATGGCGATCTTTGAGGCTGGCTGGAAGCCAGACATGGAAAAAGAAGAGGCCATGGAGCTCGTGCATCAGGCGATTCTCGCGGGTATATTTAACGATCTCGGTTCGGGCTCGAGCGTCGACATCACGGTGATCATGAAGGGCAAGGTTGAGGTTCATCGCACCTTTGATGAGGCTAACCCTCGCAAGTACTGGCGGCAGAAGCCCTATGACTTCCCTCGCGGCACCACAAGTACGCCCTCTTGATGCCTTAGCCTTCCTGGCCGTTGCACAAACTCACCGATCTCTCCGACAATTCTGTAGCGGTTCTCTCGCAGAAGGTTGTGCCGCGCATCAATCCGTTCAAAGAGGAGGAAGAGCAGGCAGCTCAAGCGGCAGCTACGGCCAAGGACACCATGGAGGAGTGAGGCGAGCGGTTGATGGTGGTGTGGGTGTGTGTACACCAGAAGCACAGAAGAAAGCATTCTTCCCGTTTTCTCATCTGTAGAAGAAGGTTAGTGTCATCGTTTTCATTTCTTTTTCTTTTTTATTTTATTTTCTTTTCTCAACACAGACACCAACACATCACGACGCATGAGCGCATCACGACGTAATTTTGGGGCTGGCAAAGAAAATGGGGCGACGTTGGGGCTAGTGGGGCTGGGTGGTGGGGCTACTCAAGTGCCAGACGGAGGGGCGTCGCTAATCAGCCAGGACGAGAGCCAGGATTTCAGCTTTTTGGAGATCCCCACCCAGGGCTCGGAGTACGATTACCCCGAATTCACCGACACCTCTGCCTCACAGGCCTCGGCCCTCGATGAGGCGTCGCAGACTTCCTCGATCTCCTCTACATATCCGTTCTCCTCGTCCCTCGCCTCTGGTACGCAGCACCTCGCGTCCCACCACTTGCACGGCAGCGCTCTTGCACACCACCACCACCACCACGACGGCGTAGACACCGCTGCCGACGCTCTACGCGACCTCCAGTTTCGCGAATCCCTCGACGACGACGAGAGCGCAGAATCCAACAAACCTCTCCCGCCTCATGCCTGCAGGTACGCTCATTTGATTTGATTTTTTTAAAAATGACATTGTCATCACTTGTGTGTTTTACATGTGTTAACACCAAGGCTGATTTGTTGGTATGATGTGTTTGTGACGGGCGCAGTTACTGCGGCGTGCACAACCCAGCGTGCGTGGTGAGGTGCAACGTGTCTTCGTGCCGCAAGTGGTTCTGCAATGGGCGAGGCAGCACCAGCGGGTCGCACATCATCAACCACTTGGTGCGTGCCAAGCACAAGGAAGTGAGCCTTCACGCCGACAGCCCGCTGGGTGACACCACGCTTGAGTGCTACAACTGCGGCTGCAAGAACGTGTTCCTCCTCGGGTTCATTCCAGCCAAGTCTGAGTCTGTGGTGGTTCTTCTGTGCCGCGATCCTTGTGCCAACGCTGCTGGTCTCAAGGACATGAACTGGGACCTATCCCAGTGGCTTCCCTTGATAGACGATCGCTGCTTCCTTCCGTGGCTCGTCAAGGTACGCCGCAGTGCTTTGTGTTGACGTTAGCCAGCTTCTGAACTGAGGGCACTCTCTCCAGATGCCATCGGAACAGGAGCAATTGAAAGCGCGGCAGGTCACTGCCCAACAAATAAACAAATTGGAGGAGCTGTGGAAGGCCAATCCCGAAGCTGTGGTGGAGGATCTGCAGAAACCCGGAGTGGATGACGAGCCACACCCCGTGCTTCTTCGGTACGAAGACGCCTATCAATATCAGGTATACCTCCTTGTTACGGCTGCAGTGTTGTTTGATCTCTCACCCTCGTATTCGATTCACGTGAGCAGAATATCTTTGGACCGCTGGTCAAGCTTGAAGCCGAATACGACAAAAAGATGAAAGAATCACAGACCCAGGTTTCGTTTTTCGACTTTATTTTTCCCCAAATGAGTATAACCAACAATGTGATGTTTTATGTTCCACTAGGAAGGTGTTTCGGTACGGTGGGACATGGGACTGAATAAGAAACGGGTCGCCTACTTCCTGTTTCCCAAGTCTGATAACGAGCTGCGCTTGGTTCCTGGCGACGAGCTTCGACTACGACACCAAGGAGACAATAATCATGCTCCGTGGAACTGCGTCGGTCACGTGGTCAAGCTCACAAACAACGAAGAAGTGGCTCTGGAGCTGCGTTCCAACGCCGGGGCCCCTGTCGATCTCATTCATGGATTCTCGGTCGACTTTGTGTGGAAATCCACCTCGTTCGATCGCATGCAAGGCGCGTTGAAGACGTTTGCTGTGGATGATACTTCCCTTTCTGGTTATCTCTATCATCGTTTTCTCGGCCACGAAGTTGAGGAGCAAACCATCCGAGTCACGTTGCCTAAGCGATTTTCTGCTCCTGGCCTTCCTGAGCTCAATCACTCTCAGGTAAGCCTCTCACAAAACATCTAGATAGATAAATAAACTTAAGTAACCGTGTGTATGTCTATGTGTTGCTTTCGAATAGGTGTTCGCTGTCAAGAGCGTGCTGCAGAGGCCGCTCTCGCTGATACAAGGCCCGCCCGGTACCGGTAAAACGGTCACCTCTGCGTCCACTGTCTATCAGCTGGTTAAGCTACACCAGAGCCAGGTCCTCGTGTGCGCTCCTTCCAACGTGGCAGTGGATCAGCTCACTGGTACTTTCAACACGCTTATTTGTTCAAGTAGTCGCTCCTGGTAATATGGCCTTTGGTCACAGAAAAAATACACGCGACGGGGCTGAAAGTTGTGCGTCTTTGCGCCAAGTCGCGCGAGGCCGTCTCTTCACCTGTTGAGTTTCTCACGCTCCATTATCTGGTTAAGCATTTAGCCTCCAGTTCTGTTGTACGTTGTTCCACACGTGCACATCACACACCCATTACACATCAACTCACCTTGTGCTGTCATCATGCAGGATAAAGGCGAGCTGGCTAAGTTGCAACAGTTGAAGGATGATCAAGGTGAGCTCTCTTCGGCCGACGAAAAGAAATTCAAGACGCTCAAGAGATCTATGGAGCGCGAGATTCTTCAGTCGGCTGATGTTATCTGCTGTACCTGTGTTGGAGCTGGCGATCCTCGTCTGAGTAACTTCCGCTTCAGGTGCTTGCGTTCTTGACTATCGAAGGATTCGCACTTACTGACAGTCATACGAACGACAGGCACGTGCTGATTGATGAATCCACACAAGCCACCGAACCCGAATGCCTGCTGCCGTTGGTGTTGGGTGCCAAGCAAGTCATCTTTGTAGGCGACCACTGCCAGCTAGGTCCGGTAATCATGTGTAAGAAGGCTGCCCGGGCTGGCCTTTCTCAGTCTCTTTTCGAGCGCCTCATTATGCTTGGTGCGCCTGTATACCCATTGCGTAAGCTTGAGAGGGTCATTATTCTTACTTAGGTTTTGTCGTAGGCGTGCGTCCTATTCGTCTTCAGGTGCAGTATCGTATGCATCCGTGCCTTTCGGAATTTCCTTCGAACACCTTTTACGAGGTACGAGCCGTAGCTCATTTCTCTCAACAGGAGGACCAACGTTATCTGTCCTTAGGGCACCCTGCAAAATGGTGTCACCGCTGCAGACCGAAATCAAGCTGCGCTTGATTTTCCGTGGCCAGTGCCTAATAAGCCTATGTTCTTCTATAACTGTCTTGGCCAAGAGGAAATATCCTCCTCCGGTACTTCCTATCTCAACAGGTACGAGCAAAGCAACCTTGATATTCCCGAGATGCATTAAACTCAGTTTTTCCGGTACGCGTTTTAGAACCGAAGCGGCGATGTGCGAAAAGATTGTTACCCATTTCCTGCAGGCTGGCGTCACCTCTGCACAGGTTTGTCTCACTTGGCGCGGTGAAGTGTGAGCATGTGGTGGTACTTAAGATTTAGCGCGATGCAGATTGGCGTGATTACGCCTTATGAGGGTCAACGAGCCTACCTGGTGAATTACATGCAAAGGAACGGTTCGTTGCGCTCGCAGCTGTACAAAGAAATCGAAGTGGCATCGGTGGACTCCTTCCAGGGCCGCGAGAAAGATTTCATCATTCTCTCCTGTGTCAGGTCCAACGAACACCAGGTACTAAGCTGCAGCTCGCTCGAAATTCCCGTTTGCAGATTGACTAAGCCGTTTCACTAAACAGGGAATTGGTTTCTTGAACGATCCTCGTCGTCTTAATGTAGCGCTTACCCGTGCCAAGTACGGCGTCGTAGTATTGGGTAATGCGAAGGTGCTGTCACGACAGCCCCTGTGGAACAATCTGCTGGTGCACTTTAAGGAAAACGAATGCTTAGTCGAGGGCCCGCTCAGCAACCTCAAGCAGTCGATGGTGCAATTTGCCAAGCCGCGAAAGTACTACAGCGAACGCAGATTTATTCCAGGCCTAGGACCAGCTGGCTTCCGTGCGGACGAAGACCCGTCAATATACGATCGGTCTCTCCCCGTGGCTGCACCCACCGATGCAAGTACATGCCCCTCTGCCCTGATCAACAATATCGAGCGTAGGGCACATACTTACGCCTTGTGCTTGTATTCGATCAGCTGCTCTCGGGCGTGGTAGGTTCCCCCCTCAGGCTTATTTCGCCGGTGGGCCGATCACTGCTGCGGCCGCCCCGGGCCGTTACGGCGAAGAATGGAGTGTTCCTGCCGCCCAGCAAAATCAACACGCTCGAACTCGCGCTGCCGCACGCGGTAGAGGCGGGAAGAGGGGTATGCTTTTAGTCTTCCAAGGCTTTGATCAATAGCTGATGGGCCTCAACTTTTTCAGCAGATCGCTCGAGAGAGACCTTTGCGGATGGCGCCAGCACGCAGGCCGGTCTTTCATATTCTTCTCAGAACACACTCACGCAACCGCTGCTCACCCAATCCCTACCACTTTCCCAGCAGAGCTCGCTGCCCTTCTCTCAGCAGTCTGGGTACCTTCCTCACCTCCTGTCGCTACGATCTTGCGAAAGAATAGCTTACAAAACGACATTTCCTTCGATCAGGCTCAGCTATCCAATCTCTCAACCGTCGCAGTCACAAGACTTCCAGTTTGTGGATGAGGACTACGGGACTCAGGATGCAGCCGGAAGAACGCAGAAGGCGTCTGCCTTCTCTTTCAACTCTCAACTCTACGAGTAGTAAAGGAACGCTTTCCGCTGGTTTCTCCACGCCCAGGTAGGTCCTCTCTTCTTTGAGGATTACTCAAGTACGTGTGCTGATCGTGGGTGTAATGTAGTGCACAGCACATGAGCACGGCCACTCTTGTGGCATGCTTAAAGGCCGTGGCCTGTCGATAGTGGAGACCCCTCAGGGGAATACCGAGAATGGGCAAGTTGCGGCCCAGGCCTCACTGGCTGCACGCAGGCGCACCACACGGGTGTTCTGCGCCAGCTGCGCAATGGGCGGAGACGAAGCACTCCCGGAGCCCTAATCGGCGACGACCGCGGTCACCATGGCAGAACAGCATCCTTTCATCCTTTTAGCCTCGTGGCTTGTCGATCTCTGGTCTTCCTCCTCCTTCCCCTTCCGGCTCTTCTGCTCTTGCTCTCCATCCTCTCTACTGCCCCCCTCTCGTGTGTTTTGTGCCGGTCGGCAACAAAGTTAAAACTCCGAAAGCGTTTGGTTCACAACAAAAAACGAAATCGTTTGCGCAAATACTGGTGGTGTGCGGACAGTCCGCAGTCCAAAGAACGAAGAACTGCTCCCCACCAGACCACACGCGCGTGCGCCTGCGGCCTGACAAGTCACAGCTCCTCCTCCTCCTCCTCTTCGCTTCCACATCCCCCACTCGTGGGTCACTCGCCCTGCAGCACGCGAGGAGGTGGGTCCGCTACTGACGCTCCTCAAGATTGCTGCAAATCTAATCTGCTACCCGTTCTCTCTTCTTATTGGTGGTGGCCTGTGACGTGGGGCTGGCACGCGTGGTAGAGGTCGCATTCACTCTTAAGTATCTTGACCTGAACGTCTTTCCTCGTCTTCTTGTTCTTCTTGTTCTTCTTGTTCTTAAGGGCCATGAGGCGAACCACACCACCCGCTGGTGCAGCTGCCGCCGTCAAGAAGAGGCAGTCCAACCCGCAGCCGTCAGCCTACTTGAGCGCGGAGGGGCTGCGCAACTTGGCCCACTACCGCTACTCGGGCACCGACAAGTCCCTCCTCGCCAACCTCTTCCTTAAGCGCCACTGGGACTGGTGCACCGTCGCCTTCTTCCCCGCATGGATGGCGTACGTCACCGCTCCTCCTCGTTGATGATAACGAATGGTGCTAGCGATCGCTCACATGTGATCTGTTATTGTGGTTCTTCCTGCCCGTGCATGCGTGGACGGTCGGCAGTCCCAACCTGGTACGACAGCCAGAGACATTCTCCGCGTCAGTGGCGATTGATAGTATGACAGTACACTCATGCAGCGTATCGTCGTGCAGATTACGCTGTGCGGCCTGATTTGCATTGTGATCAACATGATCACCGTGCTTTACTACTGTCCCAATACTGTGGGCTGTGTCGCTCCTTCTTGGGTTTATGCTCTCTCTGCAGCCGGTGTATACGCCTACCAGGTGACGCACTGGCCTCTTATACTGCGTCTTTCCTGGATGGATGGGCTGATCATGATCGTAAAATCTGCTGTTGATGAAAAATGACAGATATTCGA
This sequence comes from Acanthamoeba royreba, assembly GCA_000826365.1. NCBI lineage: Eukaryota > Discosea > Longamoebia > Acanthamoebidae > Acanthamoeba > Acanthamoeba royreba. The sequence continues at coordinate 37,159 of CDEZ01020399.1, forward strand.
CAACGTGGATGGCCGCCAGGCTCGGCGTACTGGCACATCGTCCCCTTTAGGTGAGCTCTTCGATCATGGCTGTGACTCTCTCTTCGTTCCGGTAACTTGCTTGTAACGGAGTACTTCGCTCAATGTGCGACTGATCATGAAATAACTATTCGGGCGTAGGTTGCCGGAGTACTGATGTTCAATTGCATGTACCTGACCCCCTGGACGGCTTGGATTGGCTTCTGGGCGACTGCTATTCCCTTCTTCATGGCCCATTGGGAGGAGTACGCCCTACCTGTATGAAGGCCAGAGGTTCGTCTCTAACGGAGGGCGAAAAGATATCATACAGGAGAGTTAATTCTGGGCGTGCTGGGCAATCCCACCGAGGGTCAGCTTGTGATGTGTAGTCTTCTTCTGACGGCTGCAATCAAAGGTAAACGCTATTTACTAGCTGATTGTTTGCATTCACTGATTAGGCACTGCAGGTCCGGGAGTGTGGGCCACATCGTGGAAGACGGCTTTAGGCATTGAAAATCTATCACTGGCAACCTTCCTGCCAGATTGCTCGCTCAATTTAGCACTTCTTGCCCTTCTCTTCACGGGAGGTTTCTCAATGGCTGTTGTTAAGTACGCAGCTTTTTCTTGCTGAGTTCTTCTGCTTGTATGTGTCTCATCTTCCGTTTAGTACGGCGGTGGTACTCCGAAATGTGAAGAAGTATAAATCCAATTTGGCTCGTTCGCTGCTACTCCTGCTCCCAATCACAGCCTCCGGCGTATCCACGACAGCTTGGTTCTACTACTCTAAGAGTTCGCATCCCACTCCTCTCATGCGTCACTAGTAGTAACCTTTTTCTTGAACGCAGTAAATCTTCTTGAAGAGCACACCACCGCTGCTATCTTCTTCGCCGGCCTTCAGTTCTCATACATCCTCGTACTTTTCCTTCCCTTGAATCTAACTAGCTCTTGGCTCACTCTCTCTTCTTAGAACCGTATGCTAATTGCCCGCATCACCCGCACGGAATACAACGTCTGGAATCCTCTGCCCTACATTTCTATCATAGGGCCTCTCTTTTGCCTCCTCCTTTCTGGGTACGGATGTTCTTATCGTGCTGATTCCTGCGGCGTGAAGCTGACCTGGGCTGGGCAGCAACGATTTGGTAGGGGAGCTGGACCTGTTTTATGGGCTGCTGGGATTGCTCATTCTTATCTACCTCCACTTTGTGTGGGATGTGGTGACTCGCCTGGCAGCTCACCTTGGCATCCGATGCTTCACCATTCCACATTCCTCTTCCAAGTAGCCGCCCTTTGGGTGGTGTTGGGTATTTATTGTTCCTTCAATTTGAAGTTTGTTATGTGCAACATTGCAGCACATCCGTGCGCTTGGTTGTTCTGTTAGCCTTTTCCCTTTGTCAAGGAGCCGAGACCCAATAACGTCCGGTTCTATGAGAAGGGTAGCATGTCCTCCTCGAGATGATGCATCATCCCGAGAAACAAGCCGTAAGATCAGTAGTAAGAAGCCTCGAGAGCGCGTCTGCGCGCTTCCTCGGCTGCGAGCTTCCGCCGCTGCCACGACTTGTAGGCCCATATCACCACTCCGCTCACCGCCACGACAGCCACCGAACTGTCCACCAGCGTGGTGGTGAGCATGTACTCCGATGGGGGCAGAGAAGGGAGCGTACAAGAGCACCATGGCCACGTTGGCAGTCAGGTAGAAGGATGAAGGTCCTGTCTTCTTGGACGGGCGAGCAGGTTGTGCTGGGGAGGCCTATGAGCCAACATTGACCTCTGAACTTGGGTGGCGGAGCAGGCGTACCGCACTCCTTCGCCCAACCAAACTCAACGCTGTCGTGGATGTCAGTGAAGACCATCGACAAGCGAATGTTGGCCTTTCCTCGTGTTAAGCACTTGTACTCCACCCTAACGATACAATCAGCGCTTCCGACATACTCATGCACAATGAGTGGGTCGTGTTAGTACTTGTATGCTTCTGCCCGGCTGCCGATTCTGATGGTCGATTGAGAGTTGATCACTCCCTGCGGTCCGACAAGGCGAGCCTTGAGGATATTGCCTGGGGTCACCTGTGATCCATAGTTGAGACCTGTTAGACTATGCTCCTCACCCCCAACAGCGAACAGGAATAGCGTGAACATACGGTGAGGCGGGGCATGTTGAGTGGTATGACTGAAGTAGCAGAGAAGTAGAAGTTGGTGGATGAGGTATTCTTATCCACCACCCGCTCACCTGACGCAACAGACCAAGCAGCCTACAGTGTGGATTGGAGGAAGCGATGAGGAGATAAGAAACATAAGGAACTTACGTAACACAGGAGTGCAGTATTGTACCGAGACTTGGCCCAAGGAATAGATATCTCCGTCGTTGTTGCTGCTTGAACTCACCTTGAGGCCCTGGTGCACGCCTATAGTTGAAGAGTTGCTTTATCAAGGTCCACAACAACAAACCAACATAGCAAGAGCCCGCACTGCTACCTTGAGCGCAAGACTTACGCCACCCGAACTCAATAGGTGAGTGGGATCCTAGAGAGTACTTCACCACGACCTCCACCTCCTTCGCGTGAGCGTCGTTAGCAAAACGAACTGTCCCTTCTCAAAGGAGGAAAGTCAAGTAAGGTACCTCATCAGAGAACTTGAGACATCGGTAGAAGACTGTGAGAGCCCTCGGATAGTTCTCAGCGAGGACGAAAGGGCCCACTGACGCCTCTTCCCTGCCATAGACCTGGAAGGACAAGAATCAGGGGACCTTCGTTCCGCTCCACGCAATGGGCCGTACCTGTAGCACGTCGGGTTTGGAAATGACATACTCGGGAGCTCCCAGATCTTGGGAACCGGATCCTCTGGCCATCTGGTCAAGTGGTGCATGTGAGTGGCGTCCTGGACAACAAAGGCTTCATGCCGACGGAGATGGCGACCTCAAGATAAAATCGAGAAGTATGAACACCAAAGGAGACTTTGTGTTGGTAGGGGCTCTTCCACTCGGGCTGAACGGCGCCGTTCTACGAAGCACGATTCATTCTCAGCCATTAATTGCATCCAAAATCATCTGTTTGCGCACAAGCTTACCTCCACCACGCTGATCCTGTCGTCAGGAGTAGTTCCGTCGGAATCAGCATAGATGGAAAAGCCTCTTCGGTTGCCTTTGAAGAGGATCCAAGAGTTTGAGGTTAGCCACCCTCTGTTCCTGCAACAGTAGGGTATTGTGGTCTGTAGAATGGGTACCTGAACCGCACTCTTTGGTCCACTTGAATGTGACATTGACTACAGCTTCTTCCATGGTAAAGTACGTGAGGCTGACTCCTACAGTGGCCTTGCCTGCGTAACACTTCTTCAGTAAAGCCACAGCGGAGAGTGTACAAAGTGTGGGAGCAGTACCCTGCTTCTTGCAGAAGTACTCCACGCGCAGCAGATAGTACTTGCCCGCAGGATCGTCCTCTTCGAGGCTGCCAAACATGCCATCACCGTAGGCTACCAGCTTCATTACGTCGTTCTCGGTGCCTGCCCACCCATGTAGCGTTACCTCATTATCTTCAACAAGATTGAACTGAAGCCGACAGCAAGGTGGATGGGTGCACCTGCACTGCCTTCGAGATAGAGAGTAGGAGGGCCGAACTGCTCAGGCTTATAAGTGTCGCTGAGGTCCTCCGCTGGCTCATCGAGCTCCACGATAAAGGAGGAATACGCCTGCTCCAGCTCTTCCTTGGCCATTTCCAGTCCTGGACGGGCCTGGCCACTCCAGGCAGGTCTCGTTTGATCATCCTCGACCACCACTTCAGCATCCTCTAGTGCATCCTCATCAAACGCTGCGAGTTCTTCCTCCGAAGTCTCGCTATCAAAGTCATCGCCCCAGAAGTCGCCCTCATCTTCTTGTTCTAAGGTGCCCAGGTTTGCCAGCCAGTCTGCGTGGGGATCGATTCGGTAGACAGTGAAGGCGTGGGTGGTGGGCGCAAGCCAGAAGCAGACCAAAACGACCGCGAATAGACAACCTCGTAGGTTGGCGAGGTACATGGCCGTTGGGGGAGAGGAGATGAAGATGCTCCCTGGCCTTGTCCTTGTCTTCTCTTGGAGAGAGTTGGCACAAGGGACGTGTGGATGGTCCCCAAAAGGAAACCTCCGCCCTGCATTCCTCACGTATTTTTCATTTTTTTTCTTTTCGGCATTCCTGATCAGCTCCTCCTCCTC
>CDEZ01020402.1:0-18024 GCA_000826365.1 Acanthamoeba royreba
ACTCGTCACTACCGTGTGCACCAGAAGGGCGGTGAGACCTCGACCAACCCGATCGCTTCGATCTTCGCCTGGACCCGTGGTCTCGCCTGGCGAGCCAAGCTCGACAACAACGACAAGCTCGCCAAGTTCTGCGATGCTCTCGAGCAGGTGTGCATTGAGGCGATGGAGGCTGGTGCCATGACCAAGGATCTTGCCCTCTGCGTTAAGGGTAGCCTTGATAAGTACGTCGCCCTCTCGACACTGAAGAAGTGACCATCTCTTACGATGTACCATATTTAGGGTGACGAGGAACGACTACCAGAACACTCAGGACTTCCTGCAGACCCTTGCCGACAGGCTCGACGCCAAAGTCAAGCAGATCTTTGTAAGGGGCAACAAACTCTGATATATATTCGTACCTCTTCGTCGTGTGTGTGTGGTGCATGCGTCCTATCCTGTCATCCGAGTTCTGTCTGTTTCCTGTCAATAACATTTCGTCCGCCCTCGTGTCATCTGCTATCCATAGCTGACCACCTTTGATTCTTTCTTCTCTACATCACAGGCCTAAGCTAAGGAAAAGATGAGCGCTCTCGTGTACGACGGCCAAGTTGCTCGTGGCGTTACGGCGAGTCGACACCACACCGTTCTGCGTTGTGGCAGCACAGGCCAATAAACAGAGGTTCCTTCACTTGATGGTGACTTTGGGGGCTCTCAATGCTTTGATGTCAGGGTCCGCGAGGAAGAGGTGGGACTTTATCTTGAAGGACCAAGCTCCAGTGTATTTGGAGTAGAGATGAGTACAACATAACGTTCTAAGACGAGAGGTCCGTCACAGGGAGGGAGAGAAGAAGGGAAGAACCAAGGGATGCAGCAGCAGGACTACCTGCCACCGATCATCAGTGCATCATGGGTGATGGAGTCAGCGTGGAAGCAGCCGGGTCGCAGACGCACGGCGCCTTCGGGCGGACCAGCAGAGGGCGCATCATGTCGTGATCCTCGTGTTCCAGCATGTGGCAGTGCCACACGAAGTGTCCAGAGTACACCTGAATGTGCAGAGTCATGCAAGTTGAGATGAAGACGATCACAAAGTGAATGTGTGCATAGATCTTACTGTGAAGGGAGCTACGATGGTGGTCATCTCGTTGGGGTAGCACTTCACTGTATCCTTCCATCCCATCTCTTCAGGGTCCGGCAGCCTACGATCGGACAGGAGTGAGCCGACGTCAAGGATCAAAGCCCGACTGCAAGCTGCGCTTACCTTGGCGCCTCGGTGTAGTTGAGTGGCACGCCGGGCTTGTAGGTGCCGACGAACTTCCTCCTCTGAAGGATGCGGAACTGGGTAAGGTGAATGTGGATCGGATGGACGGCGCCTGTGAGGTTGATGATCTCCCATATCTCGGTGGTGTCCACCTCTGGATCCTCGGTGATAGGATCAGTGTAGCGATGACCGTTGAGAAGGAACATGAAGGACGCTGTTTAAGGGGACGGTTAAGCCATGGGAAGCTTGAGGGAACGGAACAGCTGTACGTACTCTTGTTGCCTTCAGTAACTACCGCGCTCTCAAGAGTAACCGTGCGAACCTAGATGAATGAAGGATCAGTTAGCATAAGCCGGGAACATGCAGGCCGAAGTATGAATGTACCCTGGCGATGGTATTGCTGGCAAGCAGGCGATCTACAGTAGGGAGTGGAGGCAGCTGAGAAACCTGTTTCAATCGTGGCATCTCGAAGGGCTCCACTCCTGCGAGAACTGTGAGAACCTCCCAATTTATGACGCCGTGATGCAGTGAACTGCACACTCACCTTCTGTCCCAACGCGGAAGAGGAGAAGGTCGGTAAAGGTAGCCGTCACCGCTCCTGTTCGCGTAAGATAAGCGCAGCAGTTAGCTTGGGTTAAGTTTGTTGTGGCGAACAGCATCATACCCGAAGGGAATGGATTGCCTGCGGAGTTGCGGAGAACGATATGCTGGCCTGGCCATTGGGAAAAGTCGATGAAGACGTCTGCCCTCTCGGCGGGGCCAAGGGTGATGTTCGTTAGGGGAATCGCTTTGCTCACGAATCCACCATCGGTGCCAATCTGGAGAATGGGGAAGCGTTAACTCAACTTTCACATCAGCTGCACTGCCGTACCAGTGAGAACTGGCCACCATTGCTGAGTGACACTCGAAGGTAGCGAGCGTTGCAGGCATTGAGCAAACGGAAACGGTAGGCTCGGGGTTTGACATCAAAGTAGGGCCACACCTTGCCGTTCACAACCGGCTGATCACCCTCAAAGCCGCCCCAAGTGTAGGGATACCAGAGCTGGCTGGTGTTGGTGATGACCTTGTCCTGGATGGCTAACGGCATCTCATATTCACCTTGAGGCAGGCCCAGCTCTGACTCGTCCTCATCTCTGAGCAGGTAGAATCCTGATCATAGTTTAGAGATTAGCGCCGTAGAAGGACAGCATTGGCGCTGTGGAATGGACAGAACCTGCAAGTCCTGCGTAAACGTTAACGCGAGTGCGGGACATGGTGTGGTCGTGATACCACATCGTGGTGGCCAGCTGGGAGTTGGGGTAGTGATGCTCGCGTAGCTGGTACCGCACCGTCCAATTCATCGGATCGCCATCGCTATCAGGGCTCACGTGCGCACCGTGCAGATGAACCACCATCGCAGAGTCAGGAGGGGCAGCAGCGCCACCTGTTCCAGTCGACAGCACAACGAAAGTCTTTTGGTGTCAAGCTGGCTAACAGTAAACAGAGGAATAGGAGTTATACCGTGCATGAGGTTTTCCGTGGGCAGAATGTGTTCAGCAGGGAGGCGGTTGCGGAAGATGGCATGGAGAGGTCGTCCCACGATCGCCTCGAACGTGGGTCCAGGGTAGGAGCCACCATAGCCGTAGACCTGATGGTGTCCGTGAACAGAAGAGTGTAAGCACACGAGGTCATCAGTGGGTTCCCAAGCAGGCACGTGCAAGAGTGCGGTTGAGGTCGGGATGGAAGGTGTGGTAGAACCAACTGATGGTGGTGAAGTACTTGTCCACACCGTTCTCACGACTGTAGGGTTCGTACACGGGCGGCTTGACCAACGGCTGTACCCACTTGGCCAGCGGGACGGTCGTTGGCTGCTTCTGGGCCGCCTGATGTGCCGGAAGTGAGAAGAAGGCTACCTCAACATTTTAGTATGATCACTTCGTACGGCAAACTGAAGGAAGAAGCACATGGCCATGACCAAGGTCGCGAGCACCACCCTCGGACGAAGCAGGGGATGGGCCATCATCATCGCGATGAAGCAGAACTACAGGAGGATGTTTGAGTTGGGTATGGTGAGTGTATCCTGATGTGGAGAAAACGAAAACAACGAAGACAACTCCTTTTAAATGGGCACCTCTTGGGTACGAGTTCACCCGTACCAAGGCGAAGGTGAAAAGTCACTGGCATGCACTTCACTATGATCACTACATGAATGCTAGCTCCGCAGTGAGAGCATGTAAACATGTGCTGCTCCAATGCTCATACTTCCCCTTGTCATTTGTCTGGGCTGATGAGGACTGCTCTGGCTGATTGTGCTGGTCGCAAAGCAGAAAGCCTAGCGAGCTGGATGCGATCCTGTGCGTGGGAAAAGTCAGCGGATTCAGCGGTGGGATACATTAAATCCGGTCATACTCGCCGTTTAATGACCATTTTGTCTTCATTTGGCGTCGGTGTCCATCCACCAGCTCACTTTGTCCATTGGTCCGCTCACGCCGATCATCCTCATCCACCTCGCCGCGTATGGCACCAACGCAAATATCGATTTCGTCAAACTAAAATCAATTGGAAATTCGTTTTACGTTTCGTTTTCTGTTTCGTTTGAAAAAAGGAAATAAATAAATTATGATGATCGAGGAGGCACGCAGCACTAGAACCGGACGACACCAAAGAAATATTTCCTGCACATCACCGCAGTCGTCCACTATTGCCTTCCTCGCGGCACCCGGCGTCTTGGCTTGCAGAAGACGTGAGATAGGAGAGCATCACCTTCATCGGCTCGGGAGCTTACAACTCCTTCGGCTTGCCGAGATGAGGAGAAGCTGAAGACAAATGAAGTGTGAGCTACGAAAGGCGATACATGGCGCAAGCTTGGTGCGCGTACAGAGCTGCTTCTGGATAGCTTTCCGGTCGGACCTGACTTGAGTGATGAAAGACAGGTTGTAGACTTCGAACTGGTAGAAGGTCTTCTCTTGCTTCTCATAGCCCTCCAGATCCCAACCAGCCGTTCTAGAGATGAAGACATAAAGGTCTTGGTGAGTGCCCACATAAACTAGAGTCGAATGGATCGCGTACCGAGCATTGATGGTGGAGGCGGGCTCATTATCGAAGAGTGTGAACGTAGCACGTCCAGGCTTGAAGATATTGATGACCTTCTGGATGAGCTCGGTGTAATTGGGCAACAGAATGTTGGTCTCAAAAGAGGCATAGGAACAGGAAGACTGCGGCGTCACGTGGATCGTGAAGTAGCCGCCATCGAGAATGCCGTTCACACTGTAGCCCAGCGGATCGAACAGGAAGTCATCGAGTTGAGCGGCCGGGAAGAGATCGGCAATGCCTGAGTTCTAAGCAGGGTGTTCAGTAAACTGAGAGGGAACTTCTATGTCGAGTGGCTCAGTACCGTAGAGGCAGCCTTGGCGTCGGCAGAGTGGGCCTTGAAGAAGGGCTTCATCGCCTCAGGATCAAGGTCGCTCATTAGAATCTCAAGGGTAGCATCGGGTTCGATGTTGTCTCTGCCGTGTTCATAGAGGCTCATTCAGTACTCTGCTCATTCAAAATATAGCGTGCATGCGCTTGTACTTGTCCTCAGGCCTTTCGGTCATGTACAGGTACCAGTGCTCACCATTCAGCTTGCCCAACACGTAAGCAGAACCGTCTGTATATCCAAATATGCGGGCCAAACGTTAGATAGGGATCAGGCCATTGCGTGGATTCTTCGCTCAATCCTAGGCAGCGCAACGCACCCTCTGCAGGCAAAAGCAAAATGTTGTCAGCACTCACACATTAAACTCCGATGAGAAGAGAGTAACTACCGCAGTGCTCGTCAAGTACTCGGACCTCGTCCTGGAAGTTCTTGTGTGGTCCAAGCTGACGCTCTGGCTGCGAGAAGTTCCTTCGCGAGAAGAACAGATTCTCTATCTCAGGCAGTCCGACGCTCTGCAAAAAGAACGTCATCATCAATGAATCGTGTGCCATTCGACCGCCAACCATATGCAGCTAGCTGTGCAGTAAGTCGTGTGCAAGTAGTGCATGAGAGTAAAGGTACCTTGGCAATTTCGATAAGCTTGTCAAGAGCAAGGAGCAGGGTCGTGGTACCACAGGTCTTGAGGATGAGCTTCGTGTTCCACACGAACATGCTGCTCTCACTACAGATATGTTTAGGGAAAATGGTTAACATGCAACCAAAATAACAATAAGTTTCGGCTACTCTCAGGTATTCGAAAAATTGGCGCGCTACTGGTTGCTCATACTTGAAATTTTTGATTTGTCCCAAAAGCCCAAAGATCGAATAATCAAAATTAAATTCGATTAAACAAAATATTCTTTTTTGAAATAGTAAAACCAAAAAAAAGTGGGTACCTTAGGACGAACGAGTCCATGTGGTCGTTGGACACCGAGTTGAGGATCTGGCAGTGCACGAGGTCGAGCATCTCCTCCCATACCTTACGTTCCACCGACCGGAGGCCCCAGCGGCCGGACTTGGTCGCCTCCGGTCCATCGGCCGACCTGCCGCCGGGACCGGGCTTGAACCACACCTCCAGCAGCTTCTCCGGACCCTCGAAGTAGGGGTGCCCATCATCGTCCGTCACGCAATCGAAGGAATCGCCCATCTTGTTTTTTCTCTCTTCCTTGCAGGAAACTAAATTCGATCTTGATGGTCTTGGGTGCGTGTAGAGAGCTTTACAGGAGAACGCGAACACGTGCGAGCACAAGAGAAACGGAGACGCAGGTCCTGGGCAGAGGGGGTTCAGGCGGAGAAAAGAACGGAGGCTCGTGCGTCCAGCTTCTGGGGCCAAAGAAAGGAGCGAACGAAAACGAAGAAAATTGTATGCATATTTGATGACGTCAGCATTGCATTTCTCAAATGCTTTATTCAATCCCAAATATTTAAATCATTGGAGACAGAAGCACCGTATCCTTTTGGACGCATACCAGACAGGTTCATGCAGTTAATATAATCTGCACCATCTCATCTAATTCGGTTGAAGGGGAGGACGTGATGAATCAGGAGGACGTTCAGCAGCAGCTCCTCCTGTTCCGTCAGTTCCAGGAGTTCATGACGGCACATCAGGGCGCGCCTACGCGTCCCACCCCGTGGGATCTGCATCAGCAGCAAATGATGCAGGCATTTCTTCTACAACAACAACAGCAGCAACGTCCTCCACATTCATTCCCATTTGCATCTCCCCATCTTGTTTCTCATGTGTCTCCATCTTCTCCTACTTCTTCTTCTTCGTTCACGTCAGTCGCTACGACGCCCACAGCTGAGTCGGTGACGTCAGCACCACCACTACCGGTGAGTAACGACGAAGTGGTGGGACGGGCGCTGCAGGTGCTACATGGCGCGCTGGGCGCGTTCGTGGCGGAGGTGTTGGGAAGGTGTCTGGGCGACAGCTGGGCCGAGACGGTGCAGGACCGACTGCGGCAAGCGCAGCCCATGGCCTTCGTCTCCACCACCTTCGGGCACATCACACAGGAGATCGACAGCAAGCGCGCGCAGCTGGCGGTGCAGAGCGGGCACGGAGGAGGAGGAGCCGGCAGCGTGGACGGCGCCGGCGGGAAGACAGGGGCCAACAAGGAGCAGCCGCATCTCGACCTACGGGACCTCCTGCAGTGCGTTACGCGCATGTGGGACATCTTCCGCAATGTGCTCAAGCCGATCGTGAGGTAACGAGTGATTGTTTGCGCTTGACTGCAATGTGCGTCCCTTCAACTGATGTTTGATCATGCAGATCGATGTGCTTCGAGCTGATGACTGTCCGAAACAACTGGGCTCATCAGGACCCATTCTCCATTGATGACACATATAGGGTATACTCTATGTCATTCTTCTGTGGCTCATCTCGGAACCAACTGTATAGTTACCATGTATTCTCCTTTTGTTCTTAACTAGGCCTTGGACACTGTGGAGCGAGTCTTGCTGGCCATGGGTGCTACTGAGGATGTATGGCTGTCCAGTTTCTTTCTTCGACTGTGCATATGCTTACTCACTGTGTCTGTCGCAGGCACGAATCATCAAGCGAGATCGAGAGGGTTACCTGGTCTACATGGCTGATAAACTGAAACGACAAGGCACCACGGCCTTACCCATTGTAGAACAGCAGCCAACTCCACAATCTTGGTGCGGAAGAGACGTGCGAAGACCTACTCTTCCATCGCTGGCACCATCAACGCTTGGCGGGGATAACCATTCACGCTCCTCAACATCACGAGTAGCTCCACCTGAGGCCGAGGCTGACTTGGGGATGGACTGGGAACTCTAATACGAGCCCCCCAAACTCTTGTTCACGGCCTATTTGAAAGAACTAAACTTTTTTCATAGGGCAAGTGCACCTCAAGGAACTACATGAGAGTGAAAGGTCAAGAAAAATGAAGGAAAATAAAAGAAATTCGAAGGAGTGACACGTGTATTAAAAAAGAATATTTTAGCAAACAAATAGATTTTCGCTACAAGATTCCAGAGAAATGGCGACCATTATCGATGGCAATGCGACTGCGGGCGCCATTAGGGAGGAGCTCAAGAAGGAAGTGGCCGAGCTCAAGGAGAAGACAGGCAAGGTGCCCGGCCTTGGGGTCATCCTCGTCGGTGCGCGCAAGGACTCAGAGACCTACGTCCGCATGAAGGGTACCGTGTACAGTGGTGCAAGTAGCACTACTCCTCCTCCATCTCCACATGTTCCCTTCTACACAGCTACTTGCGCTACTCGATCGAGTCGACATCAATCCATCATTCAATCATTCATTCAATTGCTGTGTAGTCCTACACGATGATCTGCAGATTAGCATCCATCTTGCGTTATGAATAGACAAATCAATTCATTTGTTAAATTGTATCACATGTTTGTGCAGGCAAGGCTGCTGAGGAAGTTGGCCTCAACTTCATCCTCAAGAAGTTCCCAGCGGAGATCTCGCAGGAGGAGCTGATCAATGAGGTTCGCGCCATGAACGAGGACGAGAACGTTCACGGGTTCGGACCGTCCTCTGGCAAGGCAGCACTGTGCCTGTGGGCCTGGGTCTGTGTGACATGCTGACTATCTGACTCCTCGTGTGGTGCATGCAGCATGATCGTGCAGCTGCCGCTCCCTTCGCACATCAATGAAAAGGCCGTTCTGGAGCAGGTGGGACTTGCCAAGGATGCTGATGGCTTTGATCCTCTCAACATCGGTAACTTCACTCAGTCACTCGACATGAGCAGCCAGGCTTGAGCACTAAGTTATCATATTCATTGTCGGGCAGGCATGCTGGCCATGAAGGGTCATACGCCTCTTTCGGTCCCATGCACCCCGCGTGCCTGCATGGAGCTTCTCGCTCGATACAACATCGAAATCGATGGTATGTGGTAGCGTATTGCTATGAATTGAATTTTGGTTGACTGTGGAGTAGGTAAGAGGGCTGTCGTGTTGGGCAGAAGCAACATTGTTGGCACTCCTGTGGCTCTCATGCTCTTGCACAAGTACAGTTCCTTTCGTACTATCCTTCATCCGTACATACGAACTTACCTGCTCTTTTCACAGGAACGCAACCGTCACCATTTGTCACTCCCGCACGAAGGATCCTGCCGCTATCTGCAGGGAGGCCGACATCAGTGCGTACACCTTCACCTCTTATTATTCGAAGAAAGCGTGTCCTGATTGTTCACTCGCAGTCGTTGCCGCCATCGGTCAGCCTGAATACGTAAAGGGTGATTGGGTTAAGCCTGGCGCCACCGTTATTGACGTGGGCATCAACTCTGTTCCAGACTCTTCGAGGAAGACCGGTAGGAATTGGCTTTCTAACAGTTCTTTACCAGCTAGCGATTCTCAAGTTTTGTCACAGGCTACAGACTGGTTGGTGATGTGGCCTTCAACGAGGCCAAGGAAGTGGCCGGAGCCATCACACCTGTGCCGGGAGGTGTTGGGCCGATGACAGTGTGCATGCTCCTAAAGCAGACCATCGAGAGTGCCAAGAGGAGCTGGGGCGTGAAGTGAGGAATCCTCCCTCAGCTAATTTGTTTCTTCTTGAAGGAACAAGTCAGTTACACAGCTATTGCTATGTGCATCTTCCTTACAGCGAACTGATGGCGTGCATGCGTTCCACAAGTACTTCACCAGAGCGGGGAATTGCTACTGAACTCGGAAGAAGGACCAACAACTGAGTTGGTGAGGCATGCACTACCCAATGTAGCGGTGGTTGCTAGCTGGCAGGTATAAGTGGCCTCCAAGCCTTATAGCATAGACACCCACTCTCACCACACCCAAAGATTACATCGACTTTTTCAAGGATGAACAACTGCACAAGAGTGGTACAGCATATCACAATGAGGAGGATTCCCGGCAGCAAGGATCCAACCAAAGGCGTCCAACTCATCATCCATGATGACCAACACCTGTTTTGGCGTACGTGTGACATCACGCTCATCTTCCCCTCTCATACAGAACTGTAGCATGCTTGTTTGTGATGATCACAAGCACGAATGGCAGTATCTCCGCGAAGCCACTCATCTGCATTTCCTCAAAGCAAGAGATGCACCAGCTTTTCCAAGGTGGTCCTCTTGGCACAAGAGATCGAAAGAATACTTTAAGACAGAGAGAGGAGCAAGAATTGAACATGGGATGCTCTGGGTTTATTGCATGCCCCACTGGAGGGAAACAAGAAGAAGCACCACACACGTATCTGCTGCCACAGCTTATAAAAAGGTTTAGAACTTAAAGACCTGCTCCTTGGTGTAGCCGAGGTCCTTCAGCGTGCCGGACAGCTGTGACAGGCGCGAAAGGTTAGTGAATGCGAACGACATAGATATCGAGTACAGGTAGCACCTACCTCGCCCTGAGAATAGTCAGGCGCCTTGGGGCCGCTGAGGGCATTGTAGAAGGGAGGAGGGCCGCACACCAGCACCAACACGTCATCAGAAGGACCAGGGATGTGCTTCTTGATGACGTCGGCCGTGATGTAGCCCGTGTGACCCTTCCAGTTCTTGGGCGGCGTGAGCACAACGTAGTGAACCTGTATGAGGAAGTCGCTCTCAGAACATGCACGACACAAGAGCATATTCCTTGATAGGGGGACGAACCTCGAAGTTGGGATGCTTCTTGGCGAGCTGATCAAGGCGATCCTTGAGGATGATGTCCTCCTCAGTATTGTTGGCGAAAACGAGAGACACATGGGTCTTGTCATCCTTCTCCGACAACACCTCCTCAATAACTTGGAGCATGGGGGTGATGCCTGATGATCGGCTCATGTAAGAATCGAGCAGCACTAAACCACAACACTTTACTGCTGCGTACCCGTGCCACCAGCAAGCATGCCAATGTGCTTCTTCATGTTCTTGGCGTAGGGCAGCTTGGGGATCGGACCCTTGACCTGCAATAACACAAACGCAACAACACATCAGTCCGTGCCAGGCGCAACTCAACTAGAGCTGTCTTGGGCTCCTATACCTCGAGCTTCTCGCCAACCTTGAGGTTGTAGATGTGGGAGCTCATCACACCCGTGGGATAAGTCTGCAGCAAAGAGAAACCACTCATCAGGATCCATCACGCATACACTGGCCAAAGAGAATGGTACCTTGACCACAAAGTCAAAGTAGCCCTTGTCCACCTTGTCGTTGGTCACTGGCGTGTACGGCCTGACCACCGGCTTACCATTCTCGCCTGCCCATTTATGAGTCTAAATTTAGTTTATTTTTCTTTCTATTTATTCGTACATTATTCTAAAATATCCGAACATTATTTACAGTTATTTAAATATTTATGTTCGTGAAACTTATAAATTTGATTTGGTTGACGGACAAAAGGATCTTGGTTTGAGTTCACGCTCAGATCACTGCACGGCGTACCGACGTTGGCGCGCGTGACGACGCAGCTGGCGATGGGGAGACCGAGGACGTGGTCGGGGGTGGGGAGGGCGAAGCGTACGCGCCTGGTGTTGGGAGTGAGGTCCTCCACCTCCACCACCTCGAACGACCTAAACTCGTCCTTGTTCAGTGACACCGGCGCCGGTTCCGCGGCCGCCGGCTTCTGCTGCTGCGCTGGTGCCGCGGCCGCCGGCTTGCTGTCGCTGCTGCCGCTGCCTTGGTACAGCTGGAGCGCAGCGTAGCCGACCGCTACGCCGGCGCCCAGCGCCAGCACGTTCTTGAAGAAGCCACCGCCGCCACCGCCGCCCTCCTGCTGCTGCTGTTGTTGCTGCTGTTGCTGCTCCTGCGGGTTGGTGGCGTACTCGCGGCGACGCAGGGGAATGGCGAAGGCCGAAGACGAGGAGGACGAGGAGAGGAGCGTGGTCGTCACAGAAGAGGACGAGGAGGAAGAGGCAAGGGAACAGCTCCTGAGGGGAGCATTGAGTGTCCTGGAACACGAGGCTAGCCTTCTCATCTCTTCAACTTCTTCTTGTTGTCCTTCTTCCTTTATGACTTAGATGTTGACAGTACTGCTGTTGCGTAACGATGACGCCGAAATATATGCGCGAAACATTTTAGCAAATCGAAATAATTTACGTAAAAAACAGCTCGCTCCAAATGACCAGAAATGCCCGCACAGCCATCATGGGGCGAAATATCATCTTCTTCTTCTTCTTCTTCTAGAAGGACAGACGTACATGAGGAAAGGCGGCTTGTAGGCCAATCAGGATATCGCGGGGCAAGCCACCACAGGCGCACAAGTTGATGTCACGGAGGCAGGGCATTGTGACGAGCATGCTGGCCCAGGCTTCCTCGGTACGCCGGCTCTCGACGTCAACCTCAGCTTCCACGAGCTCTAAACCTTCCTCTTTTTCCTCATTATCATGAAGGTGATCGCCAGGTGTGGATGATCCTTGGTGCACTCTGCCGTCGGAGAGGAGCTGCAAACCGGAGAGATTGACTGCCGACAGATTGGGGAAGCGCTTGGGCATCGTGTCGGTGATGAACTCCTCCTTGACCACGGTGCCAGAGAGGTGCAGTATCTCGAGCTGCGCGAAGGAGAGCGAGTTGTCCCACCGCCACGCATCGGACAGCGCATCCCACTTACCGAGGCAGGGCGGAGCGTAGAGCACGCGAAGACTGTTGATCGTGGCTAGCTGCGCAAGTCCAGCCATGGTGATGCGGAGGCAGTTGGTGAGGTCAACAACACGGATATGAGCCGCTTGAGAGCTCTTCATGAAGGCGTTAGATCTGATCTGAGGAGTAACGGTCCGTACGACTGGTGAAGACGCTGGACTGACAGAGGAAATTGATTTCCTTGCGCTGCCATATTCACGAATTAGATAGCACGTGCGATCAGTGATGCGGGTACAGCCCGAGAGATAAAGCTCCTGTAGATTGGAACAATTCCCTAGAATCCACTCGACGGCCTTGTCGCTGATGTGTGAACAGTAGCTTAACTTCAGTACTGTCAACAAGGGCATGGCTCGCCACTCACCTGAAACGGGACGTATTAGTGTGGCTAACAATGCAATGCTGCAGGAACCATACCGCGATTCCATCTGTTTATCTGGGTCGCATGCCATCGTCGGCGAGCCCTGATGTTCATCCCCGGAGGTGGCTTTGATTTGTCTGCCATTGTATTCACAGGTCAATCACTTGAGACTCAACCCTAACAAGTGGCAGTAGCCAATGTACCTGCCTCCTTGGTCAGCAAGCAGTAAAGCGCAAAGTTGTTCACCGCCGCACAACCAGAAAGGATAAGACTACTGAGACTCGGACATAGCTCAGGGACCCGAGCTATCGCCAAGCCCGTCACGCTTGAACAGCCATGGAGATCAATTCTGTGATTGTGATAGATAAGCAAACAAGAAGGATGAACAGGCTGTAGTCAGCGTACGTCTTGAGCCGAGGGGCGTTCGTGCGTTCAAGAATGCGGGTAAAGTGCTCATCCTGAAGGCGTGCCTTGAACTTACTGAAGTCTGTGTGATTGCCGCATATATCCTCACATCAGCACTGGTCACACTGACAGTGTATCCGCGCCTTACCCAGTGTCGTGCCGAGAAACCGGTCCTGTGCCAAACGTCGCCACGTCCTCGACGCCTGTCCCACCTGTCATCGACTCCTAAGTCAGTTGTGTGCATATCTTGATTGATAACAAATAAAATAAAAAATAATTAAATAATATAAAATATAAATATAAAATGGCAGGTGCACCTGAAGGAGCGTCCAGGCATCGAGATGGCTGAAGATGGACCACAGGATCTCGTCGGCCAACGACGTCCAGTCCATCCACGAAGGCAGGTGCGCCTCCTGGTGAAGATGAGGATCTGCACCAGTCGTCTGGGCAGGGGAAAGGGAGGTCGCCGCGGTCAGGCTGGACCGACCTCTGCTCTGGCGCAGCCGTGCCTGCAGCCGACGCGGTGGGGTGACACTCACCACGCTGCTGTGCTTGTGTAGCAGGGCATCTTGGCCATCTCCAGCATCTTCTCTGGACACATCATCAAAGGAGACGAAGAAGGCACCTCCCTTGTCGTTGGGGACGGGGTCACGATGGGGCACTTCGTGGGGCATGTACATGAGTGATCACGAAATTCGTGTAGAGCCAAAAATCTTCGAAATGATTATAAAATCGAGGACAAGAGATTAAGGCGGCAACACCCGTGCCGTGAAGGGGGATCGATGGGGAATGGGAAGATGAACCATCGAGATCTCAAGTAGTAGCGGGAGGTGGGGGGAATGTGGGTTTTCGTAGCGGGCACTTCTTCGAATTTGGGAAAATGTGTTTCAAGGGGCTAGGTTCCCGCCAAAACGCAACGGTCGTTTGCTCTACTTGTGAAGGGTGACAAAGTCTCGAGATACATCTTGTCTCACGAAGTGTGGGCCCAAGGAATGTGAAGTTCTTCCTTACATGCCATTCAGTACTGTTTTCCCCACGCTCTGATTGCTCTCCACATGTCTGTTGTGAAGCAGCAGATGTGGGACGTGAGCGCATGTGAGAGAAAACGGAGATGGATAGGAATATGTTGATACCTGTGAGCATCGGCAACGTGCTCCCAAGAGAAGGTTTTTGTCACCAGAGTCTTGAGTTGCCCGTTCTTGAGTTTATCCATCGCAAAGGCCACAAAGTCCTGACACTCGGTTCTTGAGAGCTCAGTCCACTCTACTAAACAGCTAAAGGTGAGGGCTAACCTTGTTGAGATTGGCCTTGTACTCATGAGGACGTGCACGGAGTGTGGAGCCACGTATGTTCAATCTGAAGTAACCTGCTATGAGTGGCTGCACTCACGGTGCAAAGTGCATCATGTACCGTTTCCAGATGATGGAGGAGATATCACAAGCTGGAATCTCTGTCCCTCCCAGGAAGCCCAACATGACCATCGTGCCATCTGAAGACGGTGAGTATAGGCCGGGGTACGTGGGCTTCAGGGCTGTGGACTATGTACCGAAGGCGAGGGCAGTAAGGTTTTGTTCCCAGTAGGAGCCACCAACAAAGTCAATGAGGATATCGACACCTTTTCCTTCAGTGGCAGCCAATACTCTATCAACCCACTTGCCTTCATTCTCACTGCGATCTATAGCTTCATCGGCACCGAGTTCACGACAGAAGGACAACTTGTCCTTTGACGCGGTGGTAATGACCTGAACGTTACTAAACTGTTTGGCAATTTGTATGGCTGAGGCACCTACGCCACTTGCCTGGATAAAGACATCAATATCGATATCCAGTGATCCTCAAGGTATGCTGTACTGCAGCACTTACCCCTGCATGTATGAGGACCCGCTTGTTGGCGCTGAGACCTCCGATCAACTTGAGAGCTTGCCATGCAGTGAGGAATGCCTCAGGGATGGCTGCCGCGTCTTCGAAAGACATTCCATCAGGGATCTAGAAGCATAAGCTCTCAGTCGTTCCATTCTGCAGGGTACAGCAATGCACCACGTACCGAGATGGCCAAGTCCTGGTGAATAAGGCAGTACTCTGCGTAACCACCACTGCCAAGGAGTGCGCTGTGATGTAGAGAGCAAGGGCTTAAGCAAGGAATCCACCCGCGGCGGCAATACAGGGAGGGGACACTACCAAACACGGTCGCCTGGCTTGTGTCCTGTCACGCCTTCCCCAACAGCTTCGATAACGCCAGCCATCTCCAGACCTAGAATGTTGGACTCGCCAGGAGGAACACGGTAGTTGCCAGTACTGGAAAGAGGAAGAATAAGTGGATGGGCACGAAGGCAGGTAATGATAAGGATTATTACATTTTTTAAATAAGGAAAAAGGATTTGTTGTTGATTTGGAAGGACAAGGGATGAGGTTGTTGTTGATTGAGGGCAGGTAATGATGGCGAAACGAAAATGGATTAGTTTGGGCGTGATGAGGTTGTTGTTGATTGAGAGGGAACCGAGCCGCATCCGGGAATACGGGGCAGCGTCGGCAACGCCTTTCAGGCGTTTAGACTTTGAACTCTTCGATCTTGCGATGTCCGAGTTGTTGCAAAGTGCTTTCCCCTGTGTTATGGCGCGCTACAAGGTACATTGACCGTGTTACACGGTTATGGGATCGGCTTCCTTCAGCGAAAACCCCATGTTTGGGAAAAAGATTTGAAACAAGTGAAATCAGGTACCGCTGTACGATATCTGCTCGGTTGAGTGCAGTGGCCTTGACCTTGACAAGGAGATGGTTGGGACGTAGGGAAGGCTTCGGCACATCAGCGAGGTAAAGGAGCTCTGGTCCACCTTGTCCCGGCTCCTTGATCACTACAGCACGCATCGTCGCCATGTTGAGGTCGACCTATTCCAGTGTTGTCTGCTTCTATATTGTTCTGCTTTTGTGTTTGCCTCCCCTTTTCTATGTTGGTAGACTGCGCCGTTTCCTATTCATTCGCCGACGGGGGAACTGGCGGCGCAATCCTGCCGGCGTCGGAATGTCCGGACATTCTACCGTTGGTGAAGCTGGTGTGTTGCCGCAACAATACTTCCATTTATGTGGTACATGGTAGACCGGGGTCTCCGTGCCGGAAGATGGCCCCTGGAAACCCAGAGGCCACCGAAGACGGACTTAAGAAGAGCTCTTCATCCGGATTCGGTCAGCGTCTTCTGGCTACTGCGCACTCAACTACCATGTGCAGCCTCCGGAGACGAGACGCGCTGGGAGAAGCGGTTTGGAAGATCACTTTCATTATTCGCGTTGAATTCAACAGCTTATGAGATGGCGCCAAAGACCAAGGAGATGTTTACAAGACGTCCCGACAGCATCCCGTAGAACTCTTGATGTCGAGCCACTTTGTCATACAGACGCTCTCCTTCCCGCTTCTAGATCGTAAAAGTCTCTCATTGGAGACGCGATTGAAGGACCGGATGAAGATGAAGATGAAGATGCCGTTGCAGTTGCAGTTGCAGTCGCAGTTGCAGTCGATGAGGCTGAAGAGGGTTTGCGGTCGATGCACTGCTTGCAGAATGGGCAGGACTTGTTGGTAAGCAACCACCTGCGGCGGAAGAAGTTCAGTACGGCACTGTGAGTTTAGATTACGGCTAGTTGTATACCGATCAACACACTCCGCATGGAAGTGGTGCTTGCATGGAAGGAACCGAATATCCTGACCCCTCTCATAGTCCGAGAGACAGATGGCGCAACTGAGCGCATCAAAACTTTAGTTTGCAAGACAGCACAATCTAGCCTCGCGTAGTCAAACCTGCTATGATCGCTATCAATACCGAGTTCATCTGAATATTTGAACTGAGGCAGTGTGTTAATCATTTGCTTCGTAGCACCTGAACGGCAAGGTTAAAGTATTCGTGACAGGGCAGATGAAGCTGCATGCAATACCTGGCGGTGGTGGCGGAGCCATCGAACTCAGTATAGGAGTAACAAGCGCTCTTAGCGAGACATCACACGTGAGGAAGCACATAAGCATGAGGCCAAGCGACAAAAGGACGATCTTACAACGTTGAGAAGATTGAGTTAGTGAATGCAGAGCAGCTGTGCACCAGACGCAGTCCTCTGTACCTGAATTGTCAGCAAGACCAGGCAAGTGTAGAACAAGTAAGGTGCATTGCCGGGCTGTGCACGAGGTTCAGTTAGAGGTTTGATGATAAAACATGCAGGAAAGGAGAATTCGTACGCATTCTTTGCCACCGACACTAAAGGTCCACACCATGCCAACGACGAACCAAGACATCCAGCCCATGTCGAGCATGCGGTTGAAGAGGTAAACAAGATGCATTTTTCGATATCTGTGGCGAAGGAGAAGCAGGTATCAGGATGATCAAATGTACTGAGCTCGGCCATAGTAAGTGAGCGTACATCTCCGAGACTTCTTCGGGGCTGGCTCCGTCGCGTGGAGTCATGAGGCAAGTTATCAAACTGATCGCTATGAGCCCCAGTTGAATGAAGACCTGCACGGCAGTCCAAACCTGCAACGGCTTCTCGCAGCTTGCCTGTCGTCAACAGTTGATGAGAAGAAATAACTGAGGTGAGTGCCACAATAAATTGCTGGCGTGTGTAGCACAAGACGCACCCCCCAGTCCAGCGTGAGGGCGACGATGAGGACGATCGTCACTGGGACCAGGTACACGCTCAGTACTAAGTTCGCCTTGCTGCTCATCCACCCACACCAATACACCGGTGAGCATCGTACACATTTATTTTTTACTTAAAAAAGTATTATTGTACGAATTAATTTAAGGACTTCGTTTTAAACATTTCCTTAATGGTACTTCTGGGTCAATAAAGAAATAATTGAAATGAATTCAATTTCTCAATTCAAATGCGAAAAATAAATAAATTAATATAATGATGACATATTAATAAATAAATAAATAATCATAAATAAATAAATAAAAGGGGGATAGTAACTTCCAGGCGCGTAGCAGGATGCGTCGTCGCTCAGTCTCTTCGCCAGCCAGGCCGGCCCCGGTGGCGCTGCCTCGTCGCCGGGCGGCCGCCGCT
>CDEZ01020402.1:18030-45528 GCA_000826365.1 Acanthamoeba royreba
TCGGCCTCGCGGGCCTCCTGAGCGTTGATGGCCGCCACGGCCTCGGCCACCTCCGCTGCCTCTTCCTCATCGTATGCAGCCCACTCTTCGTCAAGATCATCCAGTCCCAGTTGCTCACCTTCATCGCCATCTCGATCCCTCCTCCCATGAGGACCAACGGTAGGAGGGGCGGTGTCGTCCCGCTCGTGGTCCTGCCCTTCCCGAAGTAGAGACTCGGCCTCTGCCGCAGCTGCGGAAGAAGAAGAAGAGGAAGATGGGGCAGCGATACGACGAAAGGTGATGGAGAGGGGGATATGCGTGGCCGACGACGAGGAGGAGGAGGAAGTGCCCTGCTCCTCATCTTCCTGTTCCTCTTCGATGAGGCGCCGCTTGTAGGCACTGCGGCCTCTTCTGTTGCTCATCTCTGATGCTGCTCTGGTGCTCTTTAGCTTTGAGTTCAATTAATTTTAAACGAAAATTGAAATGTTTTGCTAAATCTGAAAGAATTTGAAAAACGGCAGAATCGTGAGTTTTAATAATAAAATCTTAAATAACTTAATTTTAGATCTTTAAATAGTCGAGGGTCGTACATCAGCGCGAAAGCGCCGTAGAGGGAGAGGGGAAGGGGTGACGACCCTTCTTACTCTCTCCCCATTGATGATCGGTAGCGATCGGCCGTAAAGCGTTCAAAGCGATGAGGGGTGTGGAATCGGGGTAGTTGATGGGTTCAGTCGGGGTCAAATCTGTCGGCCGGAGAGATCACGCCAGCAGCACTTCCGTGCTGGAGGGCCGTGTTTCCATCCTCGATCGTCATCCGAGCAGCATTGTCATTCCGCCGACCTATCGAAGAACCTCGGAGAGGGGAGCTCTTCCAATTTCAACCTAATATTAGGTTGGTTCTTTGCGGGTCGCCAGCTGCCCAACTCATCCTACCCTTTCACCGTCGATGTTTCCGGATCCTCTGCAACCGGTGCAATTTGCCAATACTAGTAAAGGACACCTTTAGTCACTTAGTGAAGTACCATTTTGATAGAGATGACACATACCGAAGGCAACCGTCTTGCGTCCAGACATTGATCACTCAAAAGTGAACTTAGTCTGCGTTTCGCAGAAGTTCACGCCATCGTTTGTAACGCTGTACAGTCATACCACATACGTCAGGTTTGTGTTTCTTGCACGCACTGCCTTGGCTAACGTACCTCACAAGAGCAGGTCCTCGGATACGTGGAGGAGTTACGCAAATCAATGTACCTGCCTCGTGGAAGGTTGCTGGTACCACCATGTCGGCGAATCTCACCTGTAGAGTGTGGTTAGGCACAGAGCGAGGTGTCACGCAAGTGGAGAAGATGCCTCACCTTAAGATTCGATGAGTTGATAAAGTTGCTGCCCAAAATTACTATCCGCGTTCCACCATTTACGGGACCGGACGATGGCAACACCTCTTGAACGACAGGTGGAGGAGGGCCTAGCAGCAAGATATCAGTTTCGTGACTTAGGACATGAACAAGAACATCGGTGTGAACATACTTTCCTGTTTCTCATTAAGGTATTGCGTGTGAGAGAACACTTCGATCGGATTAGATATGACTGAGCAGCCTGGGACATCCTCAAACGTGGCTTGCGATCCAGCATATCTGTAGAGAATAGATCGTGAGCATCAAGAATGTACAAAAATCGAAAACATAGGAACTTCGTACTTCTTAAGGGAGAATCGCAGTCGGAAGAGGGTGCCCTGCTGCTGGGATGTGGAGAGGATTTTGAGCTTTTTGAAGGCTGCAAACACTCCGTTCGTGATTCTAACGATGCGGTTGCCGTCCATGCACTGAGGCAATGGAATCTATTTCGTACACACAATGCACTCTCAGCACTCGGTCACGGGTGGGCAACCGAGCGAACGTACGTCATTGTCACTGCGCAGCAGGGTAGCCTCCACAAACAGATTGGAATCGCTATCCTGGCCTGCAACGAGCATAATTGTGGGGAAAGGCTTGAGGATGCGCTGATAGACTGTCTTCGCTGGCGGCTGCCGTGCTATCCGTATCTGGAACCTGTGTATGTTGCCAAAGCCCGGTTATTATTCGTTTATCTTTGATATTATTAACAAAAATAATAATATGCTATTTATGCGAATTTCCAAATTAAAATTAAAAATACAAAAACTAAACTCGAAAATATGCAGATTTAGATTTTCTAGGAATCGAGAGGCTCTTCGTACCTTTGGGGTGTTCCGTCAGCAGCTATCGAGTGCCCAGAACCCTCGGTAGGTGCTCCCTGGGCCGAGCTGGGCGTGGACGGCACCGAGGCGGCAGGCGGCAGCTGATCCACCGAGAGGAGCTGCGGCTCGTGGCCGTGACTGTCAAGAAGGAAGGTGTCGCTACCCACGACCTCCATCGCGTAGCCGTCACTGATGCGATCGAGCTCTTCCTGTATGAGCTGCAGTTCGTCATCGGCGTCAGCCGGTCGCTTTTTGCCGCGCTTGATGCCCCCCGAAGATGCCGTGGTGGAGGTTGTGGGCGTAGAGGGGATCGATGAGGAAGGAGTCGAAGGGAGAGGCGTCGTGGGACCCGAAGGCGGAGGCAAATAGGCGGGGGCGCGTGCCGCCGCCGCTGGGGCCGCCTTGTAGGACGAAGTAGTGGATGTCGTGGATGAAGTGAGGTTCGTGACATGTGCAGTAGAAGATGAGGCGATCCTGCGCTTGATCTCGAGAAGCGTAGAGGACTCAATGAGGAGCAGGTGAATGAGTACCCGGGTCTGCTGGGCAGACAGCTTGGAGAGCCAGCCCTGCAGCGAAAAGAGCTCATCGACGGGCAGCTTGAGCAGCTCGATGAGGAGGTGCAGGATTTCCCACGGCAGGCCAGGTTCCAGCTGCAGCAGCTGCTGTCGCTCCAAATGCAGGGGCGTCTCTGAGAGAATCGTGTGGTACCGCTTCAGCGTTTCGAAGGACCAGGCCTGGAATACCTCTTGCACCTGCAAAAAAAAAAATCAACAAAGAAAAACATGTTGTAGCAAGATGTAATGTTGTATGTAAAATGCAAGTAAAATACGAAAGGGGATTGAATAAATTTAATTGCGCGCAGGGGGGCGAGGTGTGCACCTTCTTGAGGAAAGCCTCTTGACTCTCGATGGAGCCGGGCGGTATGGTGTTATTGGTGAGATGGAGAAGCTGGAGGACGCTGACTTGCTGGAGGAGCTGCTGGATGCCCATGAGGTCGATGAGTATTCGCAGCGGTACGGCATCGGCAGGCGGGTCCTTGATGAGCTGCTGCAGCTTGTGGGGTTCGATCTTGGACAGGAATGGCGGCAGTTTCTCGAACATTTGGCCCAGGAACGGGATGATCAGGTTCTGTGGCAGCTTGGGCTGGGCAACCTGGGTGAGGTAGATCAGGACCTGGGGATGGTCCTGCCCCAGCTGATGCAGCTTCACCAGCAGGCTATGTAGCTGCTGATTGAGTGTCTGGTGGTTCATCTTCCTCTACTCGAATGATTGATTATTATATGAATTGTTTTTGTTATTGTTTAAAAAATAAATTATGAATGTATGTGTCCGCTGTATGTGGAAAATGGAGACCCAGCGAAGAGGAACTACTCTTCCCTTCGCCCTCCCCTCCCTCCCGAAACTGAGAAGAAGAAGAACAGAGAATAGACAAGACCAGAGAGGGTAGCAGCCTGCGCAAGGGGGCGGGCTGAGGTGCAGGCAGAGGAGGCTGGCCGTTACAGAGAACAGCAAACCCGCTGGCCTTCCGTCTGGTTCGCTGTCTCGCTACCCAGAAAACCCGTTATATTGAAGAATGCCAACTATGCCACAGAGGTAATCACTGAAAAAATGCGCACCCAAATTTCCTGCATCATTACCAATTATTTCTTTAGTTTAGCCTTTCCTTTTTACTTCTGCTTCCTTTTTAGGTAAAATACGATAGAGACATCCTGGTAGCCAGAGACCGAAACAACGAAAACGCAGATGGTCTTGTTCGGTTTTTTCCTCTGAGCACAAAGGAAAGGAAAATAAAAAGAAAAGAGAGAATTTGTGGTATGCAAGGAGCACTTTAATCAAAA
Source organism: Acanthamoeba royreba (assembly GCA_000826365.1). NCBI lineage: Eukaryota > Discosea > Longamoebia > Acanthamoebidae > Acanthamoeba > Acanthamoeba royreba. Next base: position 22,063 of record CDEZ01020402.1, read on the forward strand.
AAAGTTAAATTTTATATAAAAGTTTATGGAGACAGAGGTGGAAGAGGACATTGAAGTTCGCTTCTCTCCTTGTTTATCTATTTCGTTTATGGACTGGCCCATGAATATCTATTATTACATAATTTTAGAAAATATGTAATATATCAGTTGAAATAAACAGATTAAATTAATGATTGCTGACAAGCGGGAGTGCAGGTCCTGAAGGACTACTCGTTCTTCAAGCACTGCCAGGAAATATGGGCGTGCTGCCAGGGCTTCCATGGGCAGCTGGTGAAGTACCTGCTCCTCTCCGCCCTGGTGGCGTTCTTCGGGATGGCGCCACCCTACCTCACGGCGTGGTACATCGACCAGCTCACCAAGTACTACAGCCCGGCTGCCGCTGGCACCAGCTCTGCTCTCTGATTGCAGCTCCGAAGGGTCAATGATTACTGATGAATGCGTGGATCACGTGATGGATGTTGTTTGTGAGCAGAGGAGAATATGAAGGTCTGTATACGCTGGTTACAGGAGCGGTGTTCTCTTATGTAGCGTACCATGTCGTGGACGCCTTTGTGGTGTACCGCACGTCGGTTCTTGCTGAGAACGCTTCGTGTCAAGTCCGCCTCAATGCCTGGCGGCAGCTGCTCAAGGTAGACCTCTGGCGTTCGATATGATGGATGATCAATTCTCTGCGTACTCATCAGGATCCAGACTCAGTATCAACTGTTTGAACGCCATCCTCAAGGGCGCTTGGCCACCCGAGTTGACGTACTTTTCATCATCAACTTTGTTTTTTTTTGCATAGGCTAACTTCTCCCTTCGTACAGCACGGTGGCAATGCAGTGGACTCGTTCATCCGCTTTCTCTTTAAGGGAGGCGTGGCGAAGGACTTCCTCAGCCTTATATTCTCTTTTAGCTTCATCATCCGGATGTACTCTTGTCCTCTTACAAGCAGAATGCAACTCTTAGCTCATCTCTGAGTTCAACTTTAAGGGACTGGCGGATAGGCTTGGTGACAGTCATCACCTCATCAGTATACGTAGTTCACTTCATCCACATCAAGAACAAGTACGTTTGATTGTGGCTCAATAAACCTGACGCTCGCCTACTGCTGTTCTCATGTGGAACTGGCCTCACGCTTAGGATCGTGATGTATCGCAATGCCTATCTAGAAAAGACTGAAGCGACAACCGGAAGTGTATGGAGTTACTTCCATCACATACTCGTGGTTAAGTTGCTCAACATGATGGACCAAGTACGTGAATCGAGCGTTTCAGCTTGCGTAGATCTAACGCGCTTGGTATAGATCTTGCCACCTCTGGACAAATACGTTCGAGAAGCGCTAGCTGTTCGGCAGAAGATTTTGTGCGTAACCTGCCTCTTCCTGTGTGTTGCTGCGAACTCATGTTTACTTAGGTTTTTGGATCGCTACAAAGAGGGAGTTGGACGTGTCTTCGCTAACATCATAGAAACAGCGATCTTGGTGCGAGTGATTCATAGATCGTATTGCAGTGGATCCATGTTAACGTTGTGGGTTGTTGGTGCCTTCTTGCGGACCAGATTATGATGACGAACAATCTTATCGCGGGAACGGCTGCACTCGGAGATGTGCTGCTTATGCACAAGTACTACGGCAAGTATAACAAGTGCCAATCCCTCACCACCAGAATCAAGGAGACTTATGGCTAACTTTGTTTTTGATCCTTTGGCACCAGCCATCTTCGAGCAATGACTGATAATTATGATATCTACTTGAAGACGTGTACCAAGATGTACCGCTTCACTCGTCTCATGGAGGAATGCAACTCCCTGAAGCAGATAGAGCCCTCTGTTCCTCGCCATCTGCCTCAAGACTGGGCAAAGATTGAGGTAACTTAATCTGAAGGCTCTGATAAGTGGTGATATGATCTCATCTAGAGTGACGGTGTTATCAGTTTCACAATGTCTGCTTTTCGTATGAATCTCTCGCCACGAAAACACGCCCTGCTCTGGACCATGTCTCGTTCTCTGTGCGGAGAGGTAACGTAAGCCCTCGATTCGCTCCCAAGTACCTAACACACATCTTACTTCAGGTGAGAAAGTTGCTATCGTGGGACGTTCAGGGTCGGGCAAAAGTACGCTGGTCAAGGTCCTTCTTCGTCTCTATACGCCGACCGTAACTCTACCCGCACCCACACTTGCGTAGGCGCAATGTATTGATGAGCTCCGCCCTTTGCAGTCTGGTGACGTATCGCTAGGATCAGTCAACATTGCTGATGTGGTCTCCCAAGAATTGTACAGCTGTATTAAGGTTGGCTTCGTCGCACAATCTTGATGAGGCCTCATAAGCTCATGTCTCTTGGGACTCCACCAGGTTGTTCCTCAAGATGATGAGCTGTTGAATTGTTCGATCTACCAGAACCTGGCCTACGCCTCGGTGCGTCCTGTTTCAGAGGAGGATGTTATCAACTCGCTGCATCAAGCTGATGCCTGGAATGTGATCAAGGTTAGATACCTGATCCAGAGAGTGAGCAACGGAAACTTACTATGCATCCCATACAGGATCTGCCTGGTCAGATAAGAGCTGTGATTGGGCCAGGCGGAGTTCAGCTGAGCGGCGGTGAGACGCAGCGCGTGTGTATTGCACGCGCTTTGATCTCCAAGTACTACAAATACACTTCCAAACAGCTTTAGTTATGAGTTTTGCCCTAACTCTCTCGCGCAGTCCGCCGGTGATTGTCCTGGATGAAGCCACGTCCTCCTTGGACGTGATGACAGAACAACGTGTGCATGCCACTATGGCCTCCCTCTCACATGACACCACGAGTACGTCATGACACCATTTCTTGCTCTTGACGTGGATTTATGTCGTAACTTAGTGATTCCTCCCTTCGTAGTCATTGCCGTAACACACCGTATCTCGTCGTTGTATCTGTTTGATCGGATATTGGTCATGGATCAGGGCAAGGTAGAGGTCAACCCTGTTCACCCTTGGGAGTGGAGAACTGATCATCTTGTGTTTGGTGATGTGTGGTGCAGCTGGTGGGTAATGGCACACACGAGGAGTTGCTGGAGAGCAATCCCTACTACCAGAGTCTGCAGAGGGCCAACCAAGAAGAGCAGCAACCCCATCCTCACCCACTGCTCCCCAAGTAAGGTGGCCACCTGCGATCCAAAGAATCCTGTCCTGTCCTGTGCAAAGCAGGACTTTCCTTTTAGGAAGGTTGCAATGTGACCTTTGGCCAAAAAAAAAAACACAATTCAAGATAACAGTGGCCACTACCAGCCTCTTACACTGCACACACAAGGTACCCAATATCTCTTTTTTTTTCAAACAAAAAACTTAACAAATTTAAGGTATCTTAACTATATTTTAGATATTAACTCCAATATTACAAATCATTAATCTGCCACCACAACAGAAGAAGAAGAAGAAGAAGAAGAAGAAGAAAAAAAACAAACATAAAAGTATGGCGGCGACTCAGGTGGCCATGGACCACCAGGAAGCCTTGAGGGCCATGCTGGACCTTCCCTCGCCGCGTGGCGCTGGTGATTCAGCTGTGTTTGACGAAGACGAAGTACCGGAAGCGGAACAAGAAGAAGAAGAAGTGGAGGAAGAGGAAGACGAGCATGGTGCAGACGTTTCGTCTGCTGCTGCAGCGGCAGAGCTGCGCCGACCGGCCGTCGGCTCTGCCGTCACCAGTGCTGGTGCCCCGAGCCTGGCGGTGCTGGTCACCCGCCAAGAACGCAGCTCGTCGGTGGCGGCCACCACCCATCCCCTCGACGAGACCCAAGACGAGGTATATTTTATTTTATTTGGATTTTATTTATTTCTTGCTATTTATCTTAATTTTAGTAAACATTTAAGATATTTGGAGAAAACTACTTTGATACTGACATCAGGAGGGACGTGTTTGTGCAGCGGAGTGCGCCACCGACGCCACGACCAACACCGAGCATGAGGCACGAAGCGGCCATCAGGTGGAAGTGGGCGTCGTCTATGCTCGCGCTGGCCTCGATGGTAGGTGTAGTGGATTTGTCTTGTCTTCTCGCGGGCGATGGTGCTGGCGTGAGACCTTTGCTCATCACTGTGATGGTGATGGTGATGGTGGTGATGATGCAGGAGGCAGCAGAAGGCAACGAGTTTGATGAAGAGAGTCTGGCCAACAAGCGCAAACAGTTCGAGCAGGCACGTGACAAGTTTGCAGAAGGTGAGTGTTTGGTCGCCGACTACTTCGTCAAATCGAGAATATCGCTGATGTTCCCTTGATGTTGATGACGGTGATGTGGCCAGCTGCACGGATGGTGGGCTGGGGCGGAGTCCACCGCGAATGGGGAGTGTGCCTGATGAGATGGGCCTTGTGGGAGGTACGGTGCCTCTGACTCTGATATGACTTCATTCGCTTATCGTCTTCTCCTTCGATCCCACCAGATACGCGTGCTGCAACACATGGAAAAGGAGAAACTTCTCCAGGAGCAGGAGAAGGAACGTGAACGCATCCGTAGCATCAGTTTCGCCTACGGCAGTGAGGGATGGGATCTTCATCGTGAGGCAGAGTTTGTGACCATCAGCTTGGGCGACAGTCAAGCGGCCCAGCAGCAACCGACGCCAAAGGTCAAGCCTATGAGCACAGACGCGCCGATGCCAGTGCGTCATCGAAGTAAGAGTGAGGGATTGCGTGAAGAGTTTGAGCGCGAGACCCCGCCTGCGCCTCAGCCCTCTGGCGGCTTCTTCTCCTCCCTCTTCCGAAAGGGCAATAACTTGATCGCGTCCCTCGCGAGCGGTTATACAGCCTCAAACAATCCCCACGCCAGCCCGACACGACCAGAGGACATCTTTGAACCCGACACCAAGCGTGAGATGGAACTGCTGGCCAAGGAGAACGAGGACATCATGATCTCCCGCATTCATGAAGAACTGGAGAAGGACGAGGCAACTCGTGGCGCTGCGGTTTACAGACCATTTAACATCAGCATGGATAGCGAGGAGCTGCGGCTCGCGGATAAGATCCAGACGCTCTTCGAAGAAGCAAGTGAACGGTTAAGTCTCGGTACCGTACTCGCTCTTTGACTGCTGTGCTTCACACTGTCGCGCTCACACGTCCGCGCAGGAGAGAAGCTGTATCTGGAAGAGATCAATCGACTCACGTTACTCAAAGAGATTGAACGGCAAAAGGGCAACACTGAAGAGGAGGCATCAGCGAGTCCGGATGTTGACGAGGACATGGACAAAGAGAAGAAGCCTCCTACAGTGAAGGACTCATTTGACGAACTTCCCGAAGTGGATGAACTGGACCACCCATCGATCCAAGAGGAAGCAGCGCAGACCTACGAGAAATCGAGAGAGTGCAGCGATCTGGAGAAGTTCATGTGCCTCCTTCTTGTGGAATGGGGCGAGAACGTCCTGAATCAGGTTCGCCCATTCTACGCTAGTGTCCTTGCGCAGCGTACGTACATTAACATTGTTATCTATCTCTTTATAACCAAGGCTAAATGGGAGCACGATGATCTACTTCTCGAGGCCACGGCCGATCTGGCGGAACAGACTCCCGGCGAGCTCGGTACTGCCTGTCCCACCATCAACCCTTGTTCTTGCTGACTTGGTTCTTATCTGACCTGCATCTGCAGCTGCTTTGGAGGAAGACATGCGACATGCCTTCTCGCTGTACAGGCAGTCGTGCGACCTTTTCTTCCGAGTACGCACTCACTACAACCACCTTGAGTAACTTCAACGACTCACACTGCTCTCTTCGATTAGGCCTATCAATGTGTAAATAGGTCTTACCTTGCGCCTGCTGATGAGCAGGCCCTCATCACGAAATGCGTGACCAAGTACGCGTCGGTGTTGGGTGTCGTTTGTGTGAAGGTTAAGCCCGCGTGGTGCATTCTCTTCCGTAGGTGGTCTCGCGCGATAGACGGCATGCTCACACTCAAGGAGGCTCATCCTGGTATCACGGGCGATCAGACGACAGAGGAAGGCGAAGGAGGTAGACTTGGCAAGATCAGTCCCTCGTCTTTTCGTTGGACTATGTCCCCTAACTTGGATGCCTTCACCTTGCAGGGTTTAATGAGATGGTGGACCTCTTCCTGGCCGCGTACTCCTCTCGGCTGATGCAGTATGGTACGGAGATCCCATTCGATGTTCCATGGCGAATGCAGATGATGGTGGCTCATGTCGTACATGGCGTGGGTGTAGGTCTGAGCGAGTTTACACTCGGCCCGCTGATCGCTGTATCCCTGAGTAAAGACAACCACGCTGCCCAGGCGGGAAAGGAGGTCCTTGGGTTCGTGCATGCAACTCAAGTTCTCACATGCTATTAGGAGTTGAAATCTAAATTCTCTCCTTTTATCTCTTGCGCAGCCACTTGTCACGGGACACTCACGACGATGTCCGAGAACAAGCGCAGGCACATCCCTCTCTTCTCGTGCATCTCTTTGTGCAATGGCCTTAGGTGAATGCGCATTCGCAGATGAAACTAGAGATGATCGATGAGATAATAAAGGGAGAGAAGCTGAACATCAAGGAAGCGATCCTCAAGGAACTCAGAAAGCTTCCACCCGAGATCGCGGCGGAGATCTCGCGAAGCCAGATCACACAGGTACCTGATCGAATGAAGCGTGGTGTGATTCTCATGCGCCCGCCTGACTCGGCATTCAATGGATCAAACAGCAAGAAATCATCGACTACTATGACATCTTCCGCAATGCCCTTTGGTTCCGAACACGCATTATGCTTGGCAGCCCGGTCGCCACTCCGACTTCCAGTGCCATCATGCCCTTCGGAAGCGCGTCGTCCCTGATGCCCGCCTTCTCTGTCAGGTTTCTCATCGCACTCACTCCGATTTTATGTTGATCATCAACTAACTGCACGTCGTTCACATCAGATATAAACGCGTTCGCTTGGAGAACTGCCGCGCGCGGAGGAAACAGCGCATGAAGAGGACGAAGACTGCGCACAAGCACGAGTACGTGGCTCCCCATCCTTCCTTTTGTGCAGCTTGCCTAACATTTGACGTTTCTTGATCTTCAGGACGCCAGACCTCGGTGCCCTTTCGTTCCTCTGATGAATCCAGTCGTGAGATTGTTGCTCATCATCATGCTCGTTGACTTGACACAGGTGCACCGCTACTGAACGAGAACCCAAAGAATCGATACACGAATTGGGAGGCCATTGGCCAAGGGTACCGCCTTGCTTCGCCCTAGCACTCGTCCAAACAGGGCCTCACATTCTGCTGACACACGTACAACAGTGCATTCGGTGAGGTGTTCATTGCGAAGCCAATCGGACAGCCAGACATGAGGGCACGCGAGACCTTTCACTTGGAAGTGACCACACCCTCTGACTTTAGGAGTGCAGGTGGCCATCAAGGTGATGCGAAGGCGCAACAAATCCAATCGCGCTACCGACCCACAGAAGGAACTGAGACGAGGCAGGGCTGAGATTGGTACGTTACGTCCGCGCACGTAAGGGATTGGATGCCATCGGGGAGTGCTGACGTGTGCTTGTAACAGCAATCATGGCCAAATGCAAGCACCCCAACATTGTCTCGCTGTTGGATGCGTTCAAATGGAACAACACTATCTGGGTACCTATTCGCCTCCTTCGATTGTGCTTCGACACTTCAACTTTAGTTGTGGTGACCTTGCCTTCCTCGGTCGCAAATCATTTGCCAGGCGGTGATGGAGTACTGTGACGGCGGCACGTTAGTTACCTTCAGGCAGAAAGCTGATATCGATGAACCGGAGGTGGCCTACATCTGCAAGGAGGTTCCTTCTTCCCCCTTACATCTCAATTGTTCCTCGCTGATGCGTTGCTAACGCATCATCATCATCACGAATGTCTGCAGATACTGAAGGGATTGCAGTACCTTCACGATAACGGCCAGATTCATCGGTACTGAGTTGATTGTCTGCCATCGACAGCTGCTAACGTTAGCTATGTTCCATTGCTCCAGTGATCTCAAGGGCGACAACATCCTGCTCAACGTTTCTGGTGACGTCAAGATCGCTGATCTGGGCTTGGCCTCCGAGGCCAAGTCTGGCGGTTCGGGGATCGCGGGCACGCCGGGCTTCATTGCCCCAGAGATGATCAAGCGGACAGGCTACGACACCAAGTTAGATATATGGAGCTTCGGGTGCATGGTGATGGAGTTGATCGAGGGCGTGTCGCCCTATCGCAACATTCCGCCACTCAAGGTGATCTCCCCCAAGCTCTTTGGTGATGAAGCTGTACTGACAACATGCTTGTACCATCAGCGCCTGATGAACACTGCCATCTATGGTGCGCCTGCCCTGCGGGTACGTACACTCGTCTCTTCAGTGCGCGCCTGGATGGGGGCCCTCGTGAGCTGATTGTCGTGTTGATATCGTTCCCGGTGTGCACAGGATGCCGAACAGTACTCCAAGGCGTTCCGCCACTTCCTCTCCTGTTGCCTCCAGCCCGATCCCAAACTGCGGTATTCGGCTACCCAGCTGCTTCATGTACATCCTCCCATCTTCTCTTGATCCCTTCTGGCCACTGTTGACCTCCTCGTTGGAATGCAGCATCCATTCTTGGCACAAGCCATCGGCAGGGAACGGATTGCAAGCCTGTTCTCCTACATCTTTCTCGGCGAGCAGCTGGAGATGACGGGACTGGTCTGACCCGTCATCATCTACCTGATGATCTCTTCCTCCTCCTCCTCCTCTTCTTCTTCATTCTTTGTTCTTGTTGCAAGCTGCATCAGCTTGTACTTGAGTTTAGTTGGTTGTACGATCTCTTATAATCTCCAGTCGAGCCATGCCTGTCCTCTGAGAGAGTCTGGGGTTTAGTTACAAGGGGTGCGCCATGGCACGCTGGTACTTCGAAGCCTGTAGAGCCCGTGGTCGAAGGTTCGATTCCTTCTCGGGGGACACATGTAGATGGTCCCCGTCCCACCACCCCCGATAGCTCAGTTGGTAGAGCGCGGATAAAAGACGAACCAGCAGCCGCAGTCACCCCCCCTTTTACTTCGCCTTCTTTGCCAGGGTGATGGTCATGAGCTAATGTTAGTAAGAACACATATTTGAAATTCCACATCTTATACGGTCATTGTAGCAAAGAATAATACGGTATTTGAAGAATTCATGTTTGTCCTGCGGTAGCACCAGCCAGCGTCCTCGTCGTCATCGCCGCCATTCCTTCAACCTTTCGTGTCTCCGCAGCCCTGACCACCCATTGTGGTCATCATCAACCCCCCCATTCGCTTTCAACTTTTCAACAAAAGTTGTAGCTCCTGTCTCGCCGTCAGACTCCACCGCGGGCGGAGAAACCCTCCGGGGCTGTGTGGGCTGGTGTGTGTGTGTGTGTAGAGTCATCATGAAGGGGAGGCCGACGCTGCCGTGTGGGTGTGGGTGGGGGCTGTACCTCTCCCGCTGGGTGTCACTGGCGGCAGGGGTGTACCTCATGCTCCTCTCCGGCTCCATCTACATGTTCGCTGTCTACTCCGGCGACCTTAAACAGATCTTCGGCTACTCCACCGAACAGGTCAACCTCATCGGCACCCTCGCCAACGCCGGTGTGACCCTCTTTCTCTCTTTCCCTTTTATATATATTTATTCCTTCTATTTTATTTTTCGAATATACCTTTTAAGGAAATAATATGAATTAAAATCGAAAAAGAAAAAGTTTAACGGCAAAGGGGAGCAGGCGGGTGGGCAGGGTTTCTGGGCGGATTGTGGCTGGACTACTTTGGTCCGCGATCCACGTCGACCATCGGCGGTCTGATGGCTTTCTCCGGTACGTTACTCGAGATCATCAACACCATGTGGGCAGTGAATGCAGTTGAACGCTGATGAGCTGATGGTGCACATCGATGCCGTGCAGGTTACTTCCTGATGTACATGGCGGCCAACGACTACTTCCCGACCAACAATGTGGCCGTGGGCATCTTTGCACTGATCATGGGCCAGGGAAGCAGCTGGGTGTACGGTGCGGCGCTCAAGGTCAACGTCATGAACTTCCGCAGCGAGGACCGCGGCATGGTTGGACATATGCCTTAACTTGATGCACCTGTTGCTGTTCTTCACTTGCGTGCTGCTGACAATTCATCATGCGTTTTGGGTGTGTTTCCGCAGGTTGTGGGCGCATTGGTTTGCTTTTTCGGACTTAGTTCAGGCTTCCTTACTCAGCTGTACAAAGGTACAGTGTGATTCTGCACTCTCCATTCATTCGTGTCCTGATGACGTATCTGCACCAGGATTCTATGCTCCTGAAGTCCTGAAGTTCCTTCTCTTCTGCTCAATCCTGATCGGCTCGGGAAGTATTGTGCTCGGCATGCTGGTCAATATCTTCCCTGAGCCCTTCTCGTACCAAGTATGGCGCTTTTCCGTGCATCGTGTCTTTGGCAAACTTATTCTGAGATCTGATGGAATGATCAATACCAGGATGCAGGAAAGATGAACCGAGTTAAGTTCCTCTACCTGAATGTTCTCATATTGGCCATCTTCAATGGTGTTTCGTCCATCATTACTGGTATGCTTAGATGAAACGGAAGCAAAGTGTGTTTCAGAATCAAGGCGGTCTGTTAACAATGTTTCACATCACAGGCACCACGGATGTGAGTCCGCTTCCTTTTGCTGTTGGAATACTAGTCATACTGTCTTTCTTTTTGGTCATTCCTATCAACACTGGACCGCTCTATGTGGTGAAGCGTACTCCGAAACCGAGCGAGGAGGATGAAGCGATCATCGAATCATCAACCGATTCGGTGAATTATGTACCGCCTTCAGAGGCAAGCGAAGAGAATGCCTCGCATTCGGACCTTGACAATTTCACCCTTATCCAATCCCTCAGACGGCTCGATTTCTGGCTGCTCTTCGTTATCTTCTTCGCAATCATTGGCGCCGGTATCACCCTCGTAAACAACTTTGCAGAGCTTGTTTTCTCTATCACACCCGTGGATCTTTCTCGTGTGGTACATCGCTCTCCTCGCAATTGATCTAGATGATGCACTCACTGTTTCTTAATGGTGACAGTACCTGAGGGAGGACGTGCCAAACTTTAAGACCATCAATACGCTTGTCTCTCTTTTCTCGTCCTTCAATACCATCGGTCGCATGCTCGTGGGCTTTTTCTCTGATCGCGTGGCAGCACGCTGGGGCAAGCCCGCGCGCGTGTCGTTGCTTGCGTTAGCGGCCTTGTTGATGGCCCTCGTGCAAATCTACTCTGCCTTCTCGGTCTATGTTCCCATGCTCTATCCCGCAGTCATTTTCCTCGGTGTTGCCTATGGAGCCACGTTTTGCATCATTCCCACGCTCATACTCGAGTTCTTTGGCTTCCCTTACTTTGGTACAGAAACGTTTGAGTTCAACCTTGTGGTAAGTGGATGAATCTGACATCCTTGTCTGCAGCTTCCAACTTCGGCATGATGGGCCTTGCTCCGGCCCTGGGCAGTGAGCTTATGGCCACGCTGTTGGCTGGAAAGCTGAACGATTACTTCCGCAAGGATGGCCAGTTCGTCACGAAGGACGCGTACGGCAACACGACAAATCACTGCAACAACTCATCTTGCTACAGGTTGGCGAACGTCACACAACCCACATTTCTTTTCTTCCTCTTCCTTTCACTGATGCTCTTGTCCTTGGCTATACATGTATATCCGTGCAGATACACGTTCTTTATCACAGCGTTCATGTCAGTACTCGCGTTACTGATCTCGCTGTGGCTCTGGCGACGGCGAACAAAGGCCCAGAAGTTGAAGCAGTTGAGTGGCATGTATACGCTGACGCAACAAGAGGACAAGCTAGACGGCGAAGAGAAAGAGGGCTAGCCTCTGGCAATTTAAAGCTTCTAGCGACCACGACCAGCGTACCTGCACAGGACAGATCTCCAAACAGCGTCTGATAGTGTGTCACACTCACTGCAAAGACACATACTGAAAGTCTAAGAGAATGTGAGGTGCGCACCGCTGTGCTGCCTTCATAATCTTTTAATGAAGAAGACAGTTGCACTGACTTCGGTTCGCACTTAGCCCTTTTTGTTGAAGAACTTATCCAGCGTAGCGAAGGCCTTGAGCGTTTTCACAGGAGAGGTGGGATTCTTATTGCTGGCGGTCTTCTTTGCCCCTGTACAAGTTGTCACCTGCATTGAGTAACAAGCCACTGAATCTGGGGATTGAGAGAATCTACCAGAGGCAGCAGTCTGCTTTCTGGCTGCTTTCTTGGCTGGTTTACGCTGGCCATAAGAGGACAGCGTTTGCTTCTGTCGTTACAATGATCAGGGCAGCAGGCCTTTTTCATCAAGGGCCGGGGGTAGAAGGGTACCATTTGTTTGATGAACTTCTTCTTTGTTGCTTTCGCCTCATCAAACTGAAGTAGCTGACCCTCGACAAAGCTTGCCCTCTTTAGGACGTGTTGCTCTCCATACTTGCCTCCGCTGGCCGCACTCATCTGAACAGGATCATGAGTAAGTTAACGCTAACAAGCGATCACAATTTGCGATTGGTGCCTTGGCGATCGCGGCGTCGAAGTCAATTTCAGCGTTTGCTTCGTCTTCAAGAATGTGGTGCAGGTGGTTGCAGATCTCGAACTTGCTTTTGATCTCTTCAAACACTGGTGCGTAAGCAGGAAGAGGTTCACTAAGCATATACCTGCACGATGGGAGTATAACCACGTCAACAGCCGCTGCGGTTAGTGCTATTATTTTGGGTAGGTACCAGGCTATACTTGTTCTAAACCAGAGCTTCTCTCTGGTGTAGTCCAGAGTCCACTCCAATATTTCAGTCAAATTCACCTTGCGCAGTGACTGCACCTATTCCATCAGCAACATCCTTGATTACATGTTCATGTAGCTTAGGCCACGTACTGAATCCTTGGGATGGATGAGAGAACCGAAAGCACGCACTTTGTGGCCCTCGCCTATGCGCTCCAAATCGATTAAGGATCGGTTCTTCCACCAAACCGAGAAGTCAGTCAGTTCACGGCACGGCAGGCTGTTGCACAACAGAACATGGTCAGTCCCGAGTTCATGATGATCCACCAACAAGAAGAGGATAAGGCAATGTGTGCTTCGGTGTTAATCGGCAAACCAAGCACTGAGGTTGCCGAGCTGGAGAAGCAGATATTGTTTGTTCTGCGTCCTTATCTTCTGAGAAGGGCAATCACTCACGCCCACCTCGAGACCTTGGGACGGGATCAAGACTCTATATCAAAGAGGAAGAAATCGTACTCATCTTCATGCCACATGTCCCATTCATCGGTTATATCCTCTTCCTCAACTGCATTGTTGTCGTCACTTGGCCGCTTCGAGCTTGCTGATTTCTTAGTTGTCGTTGCACTCGATACAAGCGGATCATCACTCTCATTATCGTCCAGATCAATCGGTTCAACGCGTTTCCTCTTGAAAGGCTGGAAAGGCTGGAAGTCGTCATCATCATCATCGACATCGATCACTATCTCGTCAGCCCGCCTGCGCTTGGAGGAAGAACTGCTGGTGTTGGTACTGATTTGCGCAGTCTTCTCCTGTGATTTAGCGGGAAGGGGCGTGTCTTCCGCCTTGTCATCTTTCCCACCATCCAGCACTTTGTCCTTCCCCTTCTTTGATGTGCTTGTCTTTGGCTTTTTGGTAGAGCTGCCCTTCTTTGAGGGCTGCGCAGCTGATCGCCGTTTCTTAACAGGAGCTGGGGTACCCTCTTCTGTTGACATGATGTCAATAGGTTCCTCTCCCTGGAGCTCCTCTTGTTCCTCTTCACTTTCACTCAATTCAACCTCTTGAACCTATGCACGCTGGTCAGGTCAGAACCAGGAACCATCAGATAGTGATGCTTGACAATCATACCTTATGGCTAGGCGGCAGTGCAGAGTTAGGGAAGAGTGTAGCGAATACGTCCACAAGAGGACCGTTATACTTGGCCGATTTGACGAAGTCTGTCGACACGTCGGCTCTGTACACAAGAAATGAATCATCAATACTCCCATCTATGAAACTAGAATCCAACTCGTACCGGCACATTGCGCACTGGTACTTGTCTGCTGACTTTTTGAAGTGGTCAAAGCAGCTCTGCATAGGAAGCGAAGAAGAGATGTCAACGAATGATCATGAAGACGCGCAGTTAACTGTACAAGACATATGTTGTGTGTGCACGGAAAAGTGATGGGAATGTCGACTCTGCTGTGGCAGATCATGCAACTGAAGGCGTTCTCGACTTCCGTGAGGAAGTCTGCCATGGAAATCTTACTGTCAATCTTGGGGATGAGGTCGTCCCATGCGCGCTTATTGAGCGTATCCCGCTCAACTAGAACACGGATCTTGCGAAGTTTCCTTCGCTCCTCCCTAGCCTGCACCTGACCGGAGTTCATCTTTCTGTGTTGGCAATCCAACCATCAATGATCCCACCGTTCATAAGCGATGTACATTAAGGGCTGGCCAGGTACCTAATGAAAGCCTTGCCGGCAGATGTCCAAGGCGCAGGGTTAGAATCGTCTCTGCGCAGAAGATACTTGCACATGTTGAAGCCTGGTAGTACCGCGTACGACTTAGAAATTGGATGTGATGTTCCAAATCAAAGAGATACTTACCGGACTTGCCCTTTTCATACCAAAAGTCCACAACTTTGTAGAGGCCATCATACCTGTAGCCCTTGTCTACCTTGGGTCCGTACTCCTTCGCCTTTTGGCTTCTCAGGACTCGAATCTAGGTGGTGAAGAGGACGAGAGGAATGAGCCACAGCACTAATCACAGAGGAATACAGGTAGCATACCGGAAGGCCTTCTCGCCATCGCTCCTGACACGATTTACAAACGTGCCCTTCAAAGTTCTTGTTACATTTATGTTTGTATCCAACGCAAGTCATCGCCAGCGCCTGTGTCAGACAAAAGCGCCAACGAGTTGAGGCACTGGTTGTTGAGAATCAGTGAGGTGCGCAGGACGTACCAGATTGAGACTCTCAAACTTCTGGTCAGAGTCCTGTGGAGCAACTCGCTTGTTGCCGGTCCTGAGGTTGCGGCCTTGAGGGGCAAAAGTGCCATTAGTACGCATATTGCAGATAATTCATCCTTTCAACATACCGCCGCTACCGGTGTAAGTGAATTCTTCACCCCGATCGTCATCATCTTCATAGCCGCCAGCGACCACAAGACTCACTACCTTGCCCAACTTGACGCTGCCAGCAATACCGGCTACCATTCCTCGGTGCACGCCTGCGCTGTGCGCCTCGCCACGATACTGTGAAAAAAGAAATCAGTTTAGGACATCATAGCCACGACCAAGAGTCGCATAAGGGTTCCTACCTTCCACAGTTGGCCAACCCAGGTACCTGGAATCTGGCCAGAGTAATGTGGTGGAACGATTGTGCATTCTGGTGCGCTAGCAGTGGACATGCCACCGCCCCAGCCCTTCTTCGACTTTGCACCAAGGGACTTCGCTCGCTTGGTCTCAGATATCTTTGCCTTGATAGCCTCAGGATCTACATTCGCCGAGTTGAATCAGATATCCAGGCAACAACGACCGATGAGATATTATCTTACCGTTAAAGCAGTTCGGGCAGTACCAATCCACCTGCACATAGATACGTGGTCAGAGATGTAAACACAAAAGCATCAACCGGGTGCAGCTGCGCACGTCTTCAGGTGGTACTTCTGTAAGAGGTGGACTAAGGCAGTAGATGTGATAGCCCTCTCCGCATCTGAATGCATCATTACAAGTCAATAAAGCTAAGTCTTGAACTGACTATAGAGAGAGATTTGAAATACTGGTCACAAAGGAGGGTCTTGTCGGCGTCAGTGTACTGTCGGCAGATCTCACAGGCTGTTGAAGAAGATCAAGTCAGATAAGGAGAGACTAACAAACAAAGGCGCTGATGAAAGTACGTTCGTCTGGTGCGGAGTCATCAATCACGCCCAGCGTGTAATAACCATCTTCCAAATCTTCGGGCGTAGTGAGCCGAAAGGTGAGAATAACGTTTTCCTTGGTTCGCTCAGCCGATTCAGCTCTACCCCCAGTACTACTTGAAGAGGAAGAAGAGGACGAGGAAGAAGATGAAGAGGGCGCGGTGGCTTGTCCTCCTTTACTTCCTCGAACACCGCGTTTGGTATCCTTAGGCAGTCCGCTAGAAGCTGCTTTGTCCAGCTCAGCGTTACGGTAGATGAGCCAGAGCGCAAGATTAGTGCCGCTGGTAGGGAGCTCTTTCCTCCTTCTCATAATGCAGTGTGTACTGACATTATCAGGGTTGGGCAGGTCGGCTCCTTTCAGATCGAAACTTATGTACTTTCCCTGTTTGCCGGCCCGTCATCAGGTTTACTGTGCGCAGAAGGCCAGAGAGGTGTATACGAACCTTGCTCTTTCTAAACTCAGCTATCAGCTCCGTTTCGAATTTGAACACGCGTCTTATCCGTGAGGCGGTTCCCACTGGGATGCCCTCTTCATG
Source organism: Acanthamoeba royreba (assembly GCA_000826365.1). Lineage (NCBI taxonomy): Eukaryota > Discosea > Longamoebia > Acanthamoebidae > Acanthamoeba > Acanthamoeba royreba. The sequence goes on from CDEZ01020402.1 coordinate 38,403, forward strand.
TGGCAGAAGATCCTCATCACTGTGCACCAATGGTCAAGGTTATGTCAGTGCACACGCTGCTCTGGGATGCCCTCTAGCCGCTGAAATGGGGTAATCAAGTACTCTTGAGGCGTGCACACGAGTTTCACTTTGTTGCGGCCTTCATTCACCAATGTGGCTGGAAGTGCCTGATCGAGATGCTCCTGCTCGATCGGAGAAACCGTCACTAATGTAGGTCGCGCGGAGGGCTCAGGGGTCGCCTCGGCAGTGCTCGCTTCTGAACAAAAAAATAGGTAAAGATACTGCATTGAACGCTGTGACGGAGCTTTACCCTCTGCCTTGGGATCCGCAGGCTTGATGGGCTCGTCCGCTTCCTTGGGACGCACCAACAGACTCACCTTGGATCCCTGACATATCGGACATCACACGACGGCGGATGACAATAGTGAGTCACGTATCTCTTTCGACTCTTACCAAGTGCAAAGTAACATGAACGTACGTGATCGATGCGGTAGAAGAAAACCTGATGATCCATCGTGTCATCGCTGTCCCTATCCATCATCTCTTGTCCCATGAAGACGAGCCTGCATTCGGCCGAAGGAGAGACAACGCGTGCGCACGTGTGCGCGGCTCAGTTTGCTATGATCAGAGGGCACATTCTTGTGATGAAGAGAGAGAGAAAGAGGAGGGTCCGTGTACCGCAGGTGCCGCGCCGTGACGTAGTCCCTCCCGGGTACCTTCTTTGCCTCCTCCAGTATGCGCGCACGCAACTCCCGCACCGTGTCTGTTTTTATAATCACAAAGAAAAATATTTTACGTCAAGTCATTTTTTAAAAAAGATTTATTCGCGAGAGATATAAGTAAATTGTGAAAAACTTAAATTAAAAACGGAAAAGAATTCAACACCCCTATGTACCGGACTTGCGGAGTTCGAATTCATACTGCTTGCTCACGAGGGCGTCCAGAACGGTGACCTTCACCATCTCTGAAGCTCCACTCCCGTCCTGTCTTTATTTTTATTTTTATATTTATTTTTGGCTTGGTTAAAAAGGCGGGAAATCAGCGGCCATTCCCACATTTTTGTAATTCCTGCGCTTCAAATTCCCACTCGCAGCCACGACAGAGCCAAAGGCAATCTACCCTCACCCGGGTGCCATCATATGTGGCCTCCTCCTCGCTCGGTCGCCGCAGGGAATCATGATATGCCGTACCGCTCATAGGAATTGTTCCCGTGGCGAGAGTGGATGTCTCTGGTTGATCATTTGGATAATACAAAGAAAGAAAATGAATGAGCCTGGACAAGGTGAAGGGCGGCAAATTCCCAATGCAGATGGTCGCACTCCCCTCGCTGGCCACCTCCACCGCGTTGTTCCCATGGAAGGACTGGCGACGTGCAGATAAAGGCGCTACACATGTTCGAGATAAGAACTTGGTTGCAACGGGCGGTGGGCAGAGATACCTCCTGACACGAAGGGGTGGACATCTGCACCCTACCGCAACACGCATTGCCATGCGTCAAAGGTGTAGCTGCTGCTGTGGCGGCGAAGAACAGCCGATCCTGGACGCGTTTCTTTGGGGCCGATGTGGATTCTCGGCAGAACCTCCATGAGATTTCGAGGTTGGTCGACAAAAGACTCTGTTCTCTCCTTCACTCCCCCTCTCCGGCACAGACAACTACCGACACTCGGCTTGGCCGAGCTCTCTGGCTGTGGGGTACAAAAGGGACCAGTCTTGCGCTACCTCGCAGTTCTCATTCATTACCACCTACTGTACTGTCGCGCCAACACTAGACGGCGTTACCACAACTCGGCAACTTCCTCGCGTCTGACTGTACTCGTCAGGTACGCACAGCGTGGCCCTTTTCCTTTTCATCCCACACATCTCTTTTCTTCTTGCCTGGTATTCCCTCGGCCCTATTCGTCAGGTTGCTTCCTCGTGATCTTTCCATTGTTCGCCAGGATTCAGTAATTGATTTGGATTGAATTTCCGACAACTTTCACGATTTTGTGTTCACCGCACGCCCGAACCGCCATCGTCGACATCTCACACATATGGGTGGTGTTCGCTTCGTCCGAACCTCCCAACTCCACTCTCTCCTTTTTTTGATTTTTCTTTCTTTCTCTTCCTGGGGTGGGGAAGTGGTGGTCGCTGATGCGTCGATCCGAACAAGTGATTATTCACCATTCCATTTCACATTCCATTTGATATCCAGACTTCGTGAGAGAGCATCTCTGCATCCACCGCCAATCCGACGAACAATCACACAACACCTCCTCTACTAGAACAGCAAGTAATCAATCCAATCCAATCTAATCCCTATGGACTCGATCATGAGCGTGTTGCCATCCCTACGACGACGCCAAGGCAAGGTGACCAGCCTGGTGGAGCAATGCTCGCGATTCCTCGCTCTACACACGCACCAGAACCCACCAGAGGCCTACGCTACCCTGGCCGAGCTGCGCCTCAACGAACGGGTGCAGCGCTACATGGGTAGGCTCAACCAGATCAAGCTCTTCCTGGAGTACCGTACCTTCTACAAGGACGGCCGACCTGAGCTCCTGGAGCACTATGACGACCAGAGCCGCAAGCACGGCCGCTGCATCTCGTGGCGGACCAACGGGCGGGTGGAGTACGTGCTCAAGTACCGACACGGCCTGCCCCACGGCTCCCAGAAGTGGTACGACGAGCGCGGCGTCCTCGTCCAGCATCTGCGCTACACGGAGGGCAAGTACGAAGAGGAGCTCTTCATCGAGCGACGCATCTACTCGCCCTACAACATCGTCGCTCCTCTTGCTGAGGGACCCGACTTCTCGGGCCACGCTTCTTCTTCTTCCTCTTCTTCTGCCTCTTCTCCGTCTTCTCCCTTTTTGCCCAGCACGACGGCATCGCGCAGCGTGACTGATGACCGACACCGTATCTCGCCGCCTCCTTCCCCTTCATTGGCATCTCTGATCGGCACCAGCCTCATGGCCCTCGCCCACCCGCACACCTTTCTCTACGGCACCCCTCCATCCCGCGAGAGCAGCGTCGTCATGGCATCCCCATCTCCTGCGCAGAACCAACAGAGGGAGTTGACCGCTTCTTGCGCGACCGAGGACGCGCGATGGAAGATGCGAGCACATCTGCCCACGTTTACCAAACCTCTCTCCCTCAAGTGACCTGGTGGCGATGACTTCTCGGTGTAAATGCTTCTGTAAATATCTGTGCATGAATTTATTTGTACAAATTGATCATAACCATTTCAAACAAACGAAACACATTTCGGAGGTATTTCACAAATTTGGTTGTAACGGACATTGGTTTCCCGCCAAAAACGGAAGCGGCAAGGGAGAACATAATCAAATCACCTAAATTCAATAACTCAAACAAAATGGAAGTGTTTTCGGCTGTACGGCATGTGCCTGCCCTTGCTGCTGCTTACAATGAGATCGCTCCCGTCGATGTAATTGAATTTCACCCCAACCTCAGTAGTGGATGGAAGATTCTTGTTAACAGGGGAAGGGGCTTGGCGTGTGCAGGCCCAGTTCTTGAGAAACAAGCAGCAATACCTCGAGGCCGACATCAAAGACCGCGAGTTGGAGACCATCTTTGATTGCATCAAAGCTAAAGATGAAATCACTGCCCTCAAGAACATCATGATCGAGATTGACGAAGCAGGTGCGAACTAACTTTCTCAACTTTTGCAGTCAGAGTTGGTTTGCAAAAGGGGCGTGTTCCATCCTTCTGACGTGATGACGTGCTTGGGTGGTATGTGTGAACAGAGATGATCAAGGCGTTCGAGTTGGAGCGTTCCCAGAAGCTGCGGCAAGCGACAAAGGAGATCGCTCAGAGCATAGCACAGGCGTGCAGCCGCAATGTGGAAGGTGAAACACCTCTCACCCTACCTCGACTGAACAACTGTTCCTCTACTGAACTGAAACATCACTGACGTCTCTATCTCCCTCTGCAGCCAAGCAGCGACTTGATGACCTCATGGCGATTCCTGATCCTGAGATGGAGAAGCAACGCATGATGGCACGCTGGTACGTGCGGCATGCGTGGATCAGCTTTCGAGTGTGCTGTTGGTACCCGAGATCAGCAGCTGATGCGTAACCTCCCTTTGGCCAACTGGACGCAGGTGCGAGCAGGTCATCCAGTACCGCAGCGAGCTCTCTGGCGTTGGCGTAGAGTCCATCGAAACGGGGAAGCTCGTGCTCTCGCTCGTGCCCCGATCAGTAGAGAATCCCAACAAGTACCGCCTGATCATCGAGTTCGACCCCAACACTACAATCATCTCTTCGCTTGAGGTGCGCAACCATGAACTGTAGGCCGGTGTACACGCGTGATGTAACTCATCGTCGCCCAAACCGCGAATGCAGCTCAACCCGCCCGATGTGCCGGTGAAGGATCTCCTCTTCGTGGTCGAGAGCGTGCGGTCGATCCATACTCTTGTCTCAGAGTTACACAATCGCTTGCATGGTCATCTTCGCCTGGAGGCCGAGCTTGCCAAGCTGGCTCAGCAGTACATTCCACTGTTATGGCGTCTTGTCTGCGTAGCTTCACCTGACGTGATGTTGTGATCATCAGCTTCGGCATCGAGAGGACAGGAGAACGCGACATCGCGGTCACCTTCCGAAGCACCGGCACGAAATGGTACCATAGCATTCCCACCGCTTCGTACGTAAGGGAGGGCACACGCTGATTATGAGTGTGTCGTGATGGGGGAGAATAGTCATCTCCACATTGGCCACGATTACCCGCGACCGTACGCCACCATCCGGATCACGCATGTTGAGGGATACCTTCCCCAGCCTCTCGCAGCGCGTCTCAAGGTATCATGTCAGATTGATTGTCTGCTCTTCAATGTGCCCCAACATGAGCTGATGATGGGGAATTGTTGTAGGAGGAGAAGAATCGACGAGTGCAGGGCCTGACCATCAAGAAACTGCTCAAGACCGTCGAGAGGTCCCTGCAGGCCTAACATGAAACATGTTGGGCCTGACGTTCGGGTTGGCTGGTGTGCGGCCAATCCTAAAGCGTACGAGAACTGACCGAATAAATGGCGATAATAAAGAATGTAAAATATTTATAGCTTTCCAAACCGTGCATTTTTAAAATGCTTTCAGGACTAGCGAGGGAAGGGCAAGGCTGGCCGAAGCGAAGCAGGAGATAAAAGAACCCTGTGAGCAAGAGAGTGTGAGGAGGAACGTTGGTGAGGGTGGGATGGGAATGATGGACGGGAAGGAGGCGGGGCTGAGGGTGGGGGCGCTGTTTGGGATCCTCCTGGTCGAAGTCGTGTTCGGAGCGCTTCCGCTCGTCCTGCGTCGGTTTGTCACTTCGGAGCAACTCCGTGACCGCTTGCTCTCTCTCGCCAACGCCTTCGCCGGAGGTCTCTTTCTTTCCAGCGGCTTCGGTACTCTTTCTTTTCTTTTCTTTACTTTTTGTTTCAGGAAACAAAGAAACAATTCCTCATTGTTGGTGAACGAACCTATATTTTTTTCCTGTTCCGGAAACAATTCCTCATTTATATATACATAAATATTTTTTCGAGATATGAAAGTGAATGTATTTTTTAACTCAATGTGAACTTTCTTGATGAACTTTTTTAAGCATTACAAAATGCAGGCTAATGTGATATATGTGTGATGCGTGGGGGCATATGCCCATACTTGCAGTACATTTGCTGCGGGAGGCCGAGGAGACGTTTCAGCACGAATTGGGAGAGGACTGGGAAATCCCATTCGGCGTGCTGCTATGTCCGATCGGATTCGGTTTGGCCTTCTTCGTGGAGAAGGTGAGTAAGCATGGTTCCATTCCTGCACGTGTTGACCAACACATGATGATGAATGTATTCAACTCGATCGGTTTCCTGACGGAACGGAATGCATTGTGCAGGTCTTGTTCCTTCGAGATCCACCACGTGCGACAGAACAAGAGCGCCTTTCTGTGGAGGAGGTATGACTGCTCAATGCACTGGCACACAACAGGTGCACTCACAAGATGATCTCGCCACGGTGACAGACCAAGGAAGCATACGGAACGGTTGAGGACGAAGAGACCGTCAATTCTCTTCGTTATCATCACCATCGCCATCATCATCACCACAATCACAGCAACGACCAACACTCGCATGTACGTTACTTCCTAGTAATCTTGTTGATAATGCACTGGAGTTATATTTCTTGATACAGGGACACCACGCCGTGATCCACAACAATAACTCTTCTCTATTGCCCTATGTCCTTGTTGCCGTTCTATCACTTCATTCAAGTACGTCCCTTTGCGCTGCATACGAGCGACAGAGGATTAATGTTGGTCATCAGTCATTGCCGGCGTGGCTCTGGGGCTGCAGCAGGATTTGAATGTAGCATTGAGCATCTTTATTGCGCTCATTTCGCACAAGTGGATAGAAGCCTTCGCGCTCGGAGTAAGTCTGACTAGGGCCGGCAAGCAGGGTCTCAGCTTCTTCAAGGTACGTTTTCACTGGCGACATTATCCCTCCCTTGTCACTGAGGTCTGATGCACGATCTAGTTTTTGCTGTTGTTCGCGATCATGTGCCCGTTGGGCATCGCCCTCGGTTCAGCCCTCTTTATGGCCGTTTCAGACAGCGGTGCCGGAGACATTGCTACTGCGGTGCTAACGGCGATCGCCTCCGGTAGGATCGCTTTCCTTGGCAGCTGATTTGTTCGGGTTAGCTGATCCTACAATGGAACAGGGACCTTTGTATATGTGGCCATCGTTGACATTCTTCTCGAAGAGTTCCAAACCGCACGAGACAAGTACATTAAGTTCTTCCTTGTACGCCATGACTATCCCACATGGAACTCTTGCTTGAGTCTCACACCACAATGACTATCATCAGGCCGTCCTTGGATTTGCAGCGATGGCGAGTCTGCTCTTCGCTTTTGACCATCAGCACGGTGACGAAGACACCCCAGATCACGCTCACTAGCTCCCTGGACTTCGAATTCGCACGCAGCTTGGTCGGCAAGCGTCAGTGACTGAACGGTATTTTCGAGGGCAGTGCGCCCGATTTTGTACACAGTTTGGCGTTGTTGCGACGTCTTGCGAGCTGAGATACATCCACGTCTCGGCGTTCTTTGGTTTTACACTCGAGTAAGACAGTCAAGGAACTGAGTGCAGGCCAGAGGGTCCTTCAGGAGACAT
>CDEZ01020406.1:0-11508 GCA_000826365.1 Acanthamoeba royreba
ACAAGTTCGTGAAGCATACCACGAAGACCCTTCTTACCTCTCATCAATGAAAGCTCATGGGTGTAAAGCGTTCCCCGTCGAAAGCGGAGTTGGTACTTGGGTGTCGTTCGCTGGGCATCGCTGCTACTTGCACTTGTATTGTCCTCAGCGACTTCCTTGCCCTTCTTCTTGGTTGCGGGTGTATGTTCACCCTTACCCTGCTGTCGTCGACTGGAGACCTCAGCATCTGCGTTGTTGACTTGGATGCCGTCCGACCGTCGCATGGAAATGTAGGAGCCCGAGGGCGAACTTCCTCGGCTGCGCTGCCGCTCTTCGGGTCGATCGTCCCTTTCCAATATGGAACTGGGCGAGCGAGGCCTCGAAACAGGAAAGAACGAAGGCGATGAAAAAAATGAAGCCAGTCTGCGCTCACGCGAGGCACGCTGCTTCTCTTCGTTATTATCCGGCTCCACTTCGTCGACCGGTGGTGCACTTGGCCGTGATTTTGGCGAGGTTGGAGCGGAAGTTGAAGGAGGAGAGGGTAACGGTGAAGACGAAGTCGGAGATGGAGGCGTTGGCGATTGGGTACCATTGCTGCTGTCCTTGGAGGAGAGGAAAAAGGAGAAGGGGAGGGAGAATGAAGCCGAGTTTGCTGGCGAGAGATAGGTTGCTGAAGGGAACGTGAAGGAATGTGCCGCGCTGCTACTCAAGGTTACGTTTGAGGCATTCGAACCAATTAGACACGATAGAGTAGATGCCGCTATAAACTGCAAAGTAGCATGGGTGGAGCTTTCCATGATGTCTCTCACAAGCTTGATCAAACCTGTGAATGACTGATTAAATCATGCGCTTGAACAGATTGAAAAGAAACAAAGAGTGTTGTACCAAGGTTACGGAGAGTATCACGACATGGAGGATAATTGAGTACTAAGTTGCTCAGTGCATCGCAAGCAGCCACACGTGGGCCTATGGCGAAAGACGCCAAAGTTGGTCATCATTGATTCCATAGCAAACCAGCACGAAGAACGTACCTCCATTATTGGACTTGAGAAGGCGGATTAAAATTTCCAAAGATGACAGGGTGCGCTTTTCCTTGGACTCTCGGCCGGGCTCCACTAGCAGCTCCACGGCAGGCTCTGGCAGTTCAACCGCCGAGCATTCCGCAATGCGCTTTGCGCCTGAATAGTCGAAGAGCGACAGACCTGTACCATGCGGCCACTTTGTTAATAATGTTGTAACGATTGGTTGGTACTACTCGACGTACCGTTGAGCGTATGAGCCGCAAACCACTGGGCGTTTTGCGAGTCCGTAGCGCAGATCAATTTAAGCAGGGCGGTAACGCCATCTGACGCACGTATCCACTTTCTGGCCTTGCCGTAGTTGGTCTCACAGAGACCACCGATTAACTTAAGAACGCCCAAAAGCACCCCTTCATCAATGTCCTCTGAGTTGATGAGGCTCAGCAGCCACGTGATATCTCGCCTCGTAACAAACTTCGTTCCCGGCGACAGGAAGAAGGATAGTTCCACAAGAATGATACCTAGAGCGACGAACGTGAGTACTGCTCTCCGATGAACGAGTATAGGTCATACCAGCACAGCATTTCTGTACAATCGAAGCGTGCTTCCACATCTTCTTGAGCATGGGCACATAGACGCTGGTATCCTTCGCTCCGTATTCCGAAGGAGAGTTCCGTATTGCGAACTGCAGTGCGATTGCGCTAGAAGAAAAAGAAAACAGTAAGATGGCCGACTGACAAGATGGCTGATTAGTTATGGTGGTACCTGTTGAGTTGCAATACTGTAGGATCCATGATTTGAGTGTCGCTTGGTCGAGGATAAACGTTAGTGTATCGGCTAGACGCCGGTGTGGTATCGTCAGTAGCTTGTTCACTTGAGTCTTCTGTTGAAGAAGGACCGTATTTAAGATTCAGTGAGTAGTGAGTGGTGGCTCTTTAACGAACCTGTTGGTTGAAGATGCTTCATCAGCGGAGCTATCCCACCGAGTTTACTTACAATCATAGCTCCCTCTTCCTCACATACAGCAGCATTGGCTATGACGCCAGCTACCTCTTGCAGAAGGTCTATATCTGTCTGCGTTCGCAGGAGCTCAATGCATATCGCCACTCCTAGATAACAATCAAGATATCTTTAATTCGTTTTGGTTCACCCAAATGGATAACGCAACGTACCTCCCTCTTTTAGCACAATATGTGATGATTCTTTACAGAGCTGGAGGTTAAGCAACGTGCCCGCAGCGCATACCTGCAAAGATTTGTCATTAAGGGCAGACAAGAGCTGATAACAATGACAAAACGTGCCTGAAGATCCACACGAGTTCGCTTGCTTTCACCCTTGGCTTCAGGAGCCAATGCTGCCAGCAAAATTGGAACGCCACCGGCATCAATGATGGCCTTGTCGTCATTGTAGTCATTGAAGGCCAATGTCTGGAGTATTCCTGCTGCTGAAACTCGCAATTCGATATCTTGCGCTGAATCCTGCAGCAGAGACAGGATTTTTCCTATACATCCTCGCCGCCTGATGATGACTCGCAGCTTAGAATTGGGACATGGATCCAGCATCATCTTCTTGCCTTCGGCTTCATCTAGCAATTAGATATTATATTAGTTATTGAGCTCCTAATCTTGATCGTAAACGGGGAGGCGGTACGTTGGTAGGGATGAGTTTCCTCATTCAGGGAACCGAGAATAGAGGTTGGAGAAGAGTGCACTTGCAGTAATTCATCCATCTTGCCTAAGCACACGCCCTGTTGGATATGGTGGTTAACCATCAACATTGTTGTATTCGGTTGGCCAGTAATTACCTGAAGCGCTGGGTTGTTCGAAAATACTCCGGATATGAATGTCCGAAGCAGCTCTTCGACAGTGACCTTATCTACAGGCCAATTTTATGTTCAGCCAACCTGAGCTGAAGCACAGTAAACCAAAGGTGAGATGTACCTTCGGATGGATCATACACCACAACGAAGGTTTCGATGGAAAGGGTTCCGGACTCGTCTGGTGGAGATTCTTTTATATCCTCCAAAGCCGCGGTTTTCTCGCGCTCTCCCTCAGCCAATTGTTCATCGGCAGGACGGTTGCTTACCACAAAACCTGGCTCATCCAATTTGGACATGGCAACAAAGTCTCCCCATCTGTAACTAGACGATCAGATATTGGTTCCAGCACAATGTAGTTCACAGATAACGTACCCCCACTCTTCATTCTTCCGGAACTCGTTGATTGATCGCTTGCCAATCGTGAGCCGTTTGTTAAGACTATTTACAATGAAGATGTTGAACGCGACTATCCGCGCCCATTCACCATCTTGCTTGCTGTGACCACGTGAGCGTTTCATGAGAGCAGAGCCGTCTTGTATGTCCTCGCTCTCATTTTCAAGTTCGTCCTCACCCACATCATACTCAGTCGAAGCCAATGCGTGCGGATGTGCAATCCCATTCTTATACGGTTGACCTGCAGCATTAAGAACACTCCTTAGCAAAGGACTCATGTGCCTGACTTGTGGATCTCTTTAAGGTACCTCCTTTGCCGGCCTCTTCAGCAGCAGCCTCCTTAGCAGGATCCACGATATGGCGAAGGAAAAGCGAGAGAGTCCCGCCATCGCCCAACTGATCTCGGATGAGACCTGCCAATAATATCGCATCCTTCATTAGCTGTGCTACACCGATGGTCAGGTCCCGTACGTACCGCCAGGATAGCACTCGAGCCTCCACGTACAGCCACCGACTTGGAAGCACGGTGAGGTGATCTTCTCCCGTGCCCGCTTGCGTCGGAAGCCCGTTATCTCCCACCGGAATGCACCCATACGGCCGCACCTGGTCCAGTCAAAGAAAGAGAGGCCAGAGAAGGCTCCCATCGTCAGTCATCATGTCGTAGTGTTGACCCAAAAACTGTGAGTGTTGAGTCTTGAAGAAGAACAAGGAAGGAGAGAGAGAGGTAGTGAATGGGTGTGATAGAGAGTGCGACACCAACACACGCTTGTTCGCCTCCTGTTGAAGGTGAGGCAAGAGCATATTGTTGATAGTGTTGTTGATGTTACGGCTTCAGAGAGAGGATCAACGTAGTTGAGATGTAGAAAGGGAGATGAAGGATCAAAGAGGAAGAAAGAAGGGCCATGGCACCTGTTGCGGTCGAGGTAGAGAGCCTTCCAGCTGCCGGCGTAATTGCCAATGTCGCAAGTAGCCGGTGACCATCGATGGATTGCCAAGTAGCGCCATTTGGGGGAAGAATCGGCCAAGCGGCGCCATTGACGGCAAACGGCGGCCGATGCCAACAGGTCATCGGGTCCCAAGAAATGGAGGACGTGTGCTACTAGCTCCTCGGGCAGCACGTAGATGGAGGGCCGATGTCGTTGCATCTCTCCCTCTTCGCCCGCGCCATTCCCGTCTTGGTCATCAAGACGTCCATCACCATTGATGATGTCATCACCTGGGTTGGAGTCCGTGAGGAGAAGGAGACCATTGGGCAGGTCTGGTGACGTAGAAAGGGCAGAGGAGGAGGAAGAGGGAGAGGATGAAGACGACGCCACCACGACCCTGGTCATCTTCAAGGGGTGGCGCTGGACGGCGGTGGCCGCCTCCCCCGCCGGCGAGGTGGAGCCCGCAACCGCCGCCGCCGACGAGGCGTTTTTCCCGCTCTCGTGCGGCCACGAAGAACGTGGTGGGCGAGACAGGTCGTCTCCCCCACCGCTCTCCATCAGCTCCATCTCTCTCCAGCGCCTTCCCTGGCTACGCACGAATGATGAGCTGAATTACAAGAATTTAGGCTATGCGAATGGAGATAGAGCGCAAATATTTAAAATGTCTGATAATACCTGGGGTGGTTGCTGTACGAGCGGGTGCCTGGAGCTACATTTGGGAGAAAGAGGAGGCAGTGGCGAAGCCAAGCCTGCTCCCGAGGGAAGGAAGGAAGGGAAGTTCATGCCTGTGTACATGTGGAGCTACAGGGATCTCAGGCCGACTTAACGGTTTTCTACGTAAACCGCCGCGTTTGTTATGCGTGACACTTGGGCTCTTGCGTGGCCCACTTGGCCTTGGTGATCCGGAAATGCTACGACTCCGGCCACACTTACATCAGCCCGTGGCTTCCCTTCAATACTCCTTCTGGCCACTCGACAACTCATGCTCCGATACCTCGCCATCAGCGCCTGGGCGCTGCTAGCTCTCTTCATCATCTGCGCACAAGCTGGCCTCCCAGCGGAGGCAACATTGCGCCGGGTAGAGACTACGCTCGGCTGCCGACGATCGTTCCCAGCGAACCACTGCGAGTTCTGGGTCGATGGATTCGCCCGCACCAAGGTAGGCTACCAAGGCTGGAGCGAGGTAGGCCTACACTCGGAGATGAAGACACGAGATGCAGGTAAAGCGGCGATCCTCGGCCAGGTTCTGTTCGTCCGCAACCTGACTTCGCAACGAGGCGAGAATGGAGGCAATAATGACCTCTTGCTCCTGGCTGAGTGGAACGAACCCCAAGGCCTCTGGCTGGTTGACTTTGTCTATCAACGAAGGCTGCCTCCACTCGGACTCATGTCACCAGACTTAGAGCCGGAGTCGATGGTGTTCGTGATGAAGCAGCGGCAGGATGACGTGTGCCTGTGGCTCACCGACGTAAACGGAGCCTACTTTGGGGTAGAGGCCACTTTCGCTCCGCCACTCTATCCAGAGCAGAGGGGCCGCGAGCAGTTTGTTTGGGCGAATCAAGGTGTGGCACTCTTCAACCAAAAGCACGCCTGCCCTAACTAGAGCCGAGTAGGGTCAATAAAACCGTTACAAAGAGGTGTTGGCGTTGCCTTTAGTGACAGCCATGCTTCATGAACTTGGGGTTTGCAAAGCGGCCGAAGGCGAGAGAGCCCAGGAAGGCACCCACGCACACCGCCAGGAATAGACCCACGTTAAAGGTCATGGCCACCAACATGAGCAAGAGACCGGTTGCAGTCTCGAAAAACACCATCGTTGCTCGCACAAACTCCACTTGCAAGTTCCAGCCCTTGATGAACTTCCACACTGTAATTTTCGGGTCAGTAAGGTAAGAAGCAACATATTTGATCACGCCTTACGGCGCGTTTGCTTACCTCGTGAACCACCTTGGCGATGGTTTTGATTCACGCTGTCGCTTAGTATGAGTATCGAGTGTTACCAATTACGAACTTCAGCAAGTCAGTCATCAGGGCAGGGCTACCTGTGATCCAAGTCGACAAACTCCGCACTCTCCTTGCGCGTCTTCACATATCCTTCGTAGACTGATCGGCATACCTTAAGCAGCTCATAGAACATTCCGAAGACGATGATAGCGATGATGGTCAAGGCATACTGCCAACCATTACGTGGAACCCATTCCTAGCACCCAAAGAGTAAACAGTTAATGTGTCGGCCTTACACGTAGGATATCCGCATTGATGGTACCTTAAAGAGCACGTAGTCCAGAATGCTAGCATGGAAGTACATCTTCATCATAGGCATCTGTAGGAAGAGCCCATAAGCACAAGTAGAACAAATTTGATCATCAGGAGAGTGCACGCATTACCTCTTCCCCGCTGCCTGATTCGCATATTGGCCAGTCTGGAATGACCTCGCACAGACTTTGCCATTGCTGGCAGCCATCCATATACATAGACTGTTGAAGCCAGGGGCTCACAATTCTTAGTAAGTGTGAGAATGTACAGGGACAAAGACGTGTACCATGCAAATATCGCTATACACTTGAAGCAGATCGCATTGCAGCATCATACCCTTGATTTACAGATACGTCACTATTGCACACTCGCCACATTCATCCTATCTCTCAAATTACCGTCTTTTTACACTGCGCACATTGCGGCATATCAGGCATGCTCGTGCATAAGTTCTCTACAGTCTGAGACAGCCACATCGTCTTGGGCACTGGCAAGGACTGTCGCGCAAACCAAACAGACCGTGAGACCTCACACACGCAGCGGAACAGGGCGTGGGACTGACGGTACCGCCATTTTGCACTCCGCGACCACGGACACGTTCGAACACATGGACGTATAGTTCTTACACGCCGACATGCCAGGCATATCCACGCACAGATCTGCGGTGATCCCGCATCGAACAACACCCATTACGTAAGATCATAAGAGTCACCCTTGCCTCAGCATTACATCACAAAAAATTGACGCCAAAATAAAATAAAATAAATAAATAAATAAAGCGTAAATTAAATATTCTAAATTCAAGGCGGTGTGGTACGAACCCTTGAGGACGGAGAACTCATGGCAGTAGATGCTGTCACGGACGTGCGAGGAAGACGCAGTGGTACAAATGCGCTGGACGGTACAGCCGCCCATGTTGGGCATGTCCGCACAGTTGCCGGAAATTCCATCTTGTACCATGGACGAAGGCATGGTGAAGTTGGAGCACGTTGGAGGGCTGGGGTTTTGCACACATGTCTGCGCGCGAGCTGTCGACAGCGTCACCGACAGCATGAAGAGGAAGACCGCGGCCAACTTTAGGCCATGTTGAAGCTCAGGTGTGGTGGATCTCATGGATTGTTTGTGTGTGAAGGACACGGGATGTTCCGCTGTGGGGTGGTTCAACTGGAGTAGCTGCACACACTGCGAGACACGGAGAACGTAGAACAACACACGACTGCGGAGGCTTCCGTGGCTCTCGTGTGCTGGGTGGCTCGTAGCGCGGAGGATCACGGGACGCAGGCTTGGGCTCAATTCTTGGAATCCCAAACATTACCGGAGTTGCAGAAATGCCCTGTGTGTTTTGAGCAACGGCAGGAGGAGCTGCCTGCGCTTATTCCTACTCTCCTAACCGCGCCCACACGTGTTTGATGCAACGCTCTAGGCATACTTCGTCATCGCACACCCCCTCTTTGACCCAAACGCTCACCGGTGAAGGCCAGAGCCAAGAATTTTCCCAGAGCACCAGAAGGAGTTCCCGATGAAATACCGTAACCACTTGTCTTTTTTGACGACACGCGCCCAACATAAAAGCGCAAACGTGGGCTTTGTCATTTTCTCTTCTTTGTAGCCTGCCGCGCAAAGCAAAAGTAGTCTTGGCCCCAAGGGTTCCCTTTGTTGGCTTCGCTGCTGCTGTTCGCGCCGTTTGGGGGTGGTCAGCTGACTGCTTTTTCTCGCGCGCTTTTTGGCTGCCACCAGAGAGACCGATTTTCTCTTTCGTTTATTTATTTGGGGCTTCCAGTAGCGGCAGCTGCTGCTCCAAGAACAAGAGGACCTCATCCTTCTGCTTAGGACGGTCAATTTTTGCCTCATCCCTTGAGGTACGTTCGCATATCAGCGGCATCACCTCGTATTTCGCGTGGGAACTCGAAATCGTATCAGGACTACGCGCAAATTCAAAGACAAGGCCTCGGACTTGGCCCTATTCGACATCCCGCGTTGAGGCAGGTCCCATCGCATAGCACATTCCTCGCATATCGTCTCTTCGATCCCTATCGTCACCATGCATACGCTCTTTCCGCATTCATCAGCCGAGCTGCGCAAGGTGGGCAAGATCCAATTCGGCATCTTGAGCCCCGATGAAATCGTACTATCCTCTTATTAGCTTAATTGAGGTCGAATTTCTTATTATCTCACTTGGCTATCATTAATGCAGCGCCAAATGTCAGTGGCCAAGATCGAATTTCCCGAATCCACTGAAAATGGCAAACCCAAGGTGAAAGGCCTGCTCGATCCAAGGATGGGAACCGTGGATAGGCAAATGAAATGCGCTACCTGCTCTGGCACCATGACTGAGTGCCCCGGTCACTTTGGGCACCTGGAACTGGCCAAGCCAGTGTTCAACGTCGGTTTTCTCTCAACCGTCCTCAAGATCCTCCGTTCCGTCTGTTTCCATTGCTCCAAGCTGCGTGTAGACGAGGTACGATGATCCATGCACGTGAACGGGGGATGATCTGTGTACGTCTAACGTACTGTATTCGTGTACACAGAATGACCCTCGCTTTAGGGAGGCGCAACAGCTCAAAAACGTTAAACACAAGTTCGCGCGCGTGTACGCGTTGGCCAAAGCCAAGACCATATGCGAAACGGGTGAGGAGCAGGAGGACAAGGGTGGTGACAACCCGGACGATCCTTCCAACGAGAAGAAGCGGGTGAGGAAGAGCCACGGCGGCTGCGGCAACGTTCAGCCTAAGATTACAAAAGACGGCATGAAGATGATGGCCGAATTCAAAGACGTGGGTGATGACCCCAACGTGGATAAGAAACAGATCCTGACCGCTGAGAAAGTTCACTCGATTCTCAAGATGATCTCCGATGAGGACTGCATGGCCCTTGGCTTCGACCCGAAATGGGCCCGACCGGATTGGATGATTATCACCATTTTGCCTATCCCCCCGCCGGCTGTCCGCCCGTCTATCATGATGGACAGCGCCGCGCGAGGCGAAGACGATTTGACTCACAAGCTGGCCGATATCATCAAAGCCAATGCCAACCTGCGAAAACAGGAAGCTAACGGCGCGGCTGCGCACATTATCTCGCAGTTCCAGGAGTTGCTTCAGTACCACATTGCTACATTCATCGACAACGAGATCCCCGGCTTTCCGCAGGCTACGGTCCGATCGGGCAGTCGTGCCTTGAAGTCGATTAAGCAGCGACTGAGGGGCAAGGAGGGCCGCATCCGTGGCAACTTGATGGGCAAGCGTGTGGATTTCTCGGCGCGTACCGTTATTACGGGTGATCCGAATATCTCGATTGACGAGGTCGGCGTGCCGCGTAGTATTGCGCTCAATCTTACCTACCCCGAGCTGGTCACGCCTTTCAACATTGACAAGTACGCATTGCCATCGGTACACTTAGTTTCTCACAGCAACTAAGTCGTAATATTAATGCAGGATGTACGAGTTGATTCAGCGGGGTCCAAACGAACATCCCGGTGCCAAGTACATTATCCGAGATGATGGACAGCGCACGGATCTTCGATTTGCTCGCAAGACTACCGATCTGCATCTTGAATACGGTTGGAAAGTCGAGAGGCACATTCAAGACGGCGACGTGATCATCTTCAATCGTCAGCCCTCGCTTCACAAGATGTCCATGATGGGCCACAAAGTGAAGATCATGCCCTACTCCACGTTCCGGCTCAACCTCTCCGTAACAACGCCGTACAACGCAGATTTCGACGGTAAGTCCTTCCTTTAGTACCGTTGCGTTGAGTGTCAGTACTGAAAATCGATATAATTCAGGCGACGAAATGAACATGCACGTTCCGCAAACGCCCGCGGCACGCGCCGAGGTGATCGAGCTTATGATGGTGCCGAAGCAAATTGTGACTGCCCAGTCAAATAAGCCTGTCATTGGTATTGTGCAGGACACGCTGCTTGGCGCTACGCTTCTTACCCAAAGGTAAGTGATCTTGGATATCAGAGCATCATATGGGCGTATGGCTGAGTGCGTGTTCGTGTGTTTTAGGGACACGTTCATAGAAAAGGACGTAATGATGAACATCCTGATGTGGCTCGATTCTTTCGACGGCACCATCCCCACACCGACTATCCTTAAGCCGAAACAGCTCTGGACAGGAAAGCAAGTCTTCTCGCTCATCATTCCCAGAAATACAAACTTCCTTAATGTGGATGACGAGGAACCAGACATGAGCGTGACGGACACCAAGGTTTTGATTGAGGAGGGCGAGCTCATCAGCGGTATTCAGAACAAGAAATCGCTCGGCACTTCACACAAATCGCTCGTACATGTCATCTGGAACGAGCACGGTCCTGACGTTTGCAAGCACTTCCTCAACCAAGTGCAGCATGTGGTCAACTACTGGCTCTTGCATCACGGTTTCTCCGTCGGTGTAGGTGACACAATCGCAGACGAAGAAACGCTTGCTAAGATCACCCAAACCATTCGCAAGGCTAAGGTATGGCGACTTAGTTGCTTGGCACTTTTCCGCTGCGTATTAACCTAATCCCCTTCTTTCTTATACAGGACGAAGTGAATGAACGCCTCATCGAAGCGCAGCAGGGTCAGCTTGAGCGACAACCCGGTAGGACGATGATGGAGTCCTTCGAATTCGTAATCAATCAGATCCTCAACAAGGCCCGTGACGATGCCGGCAATAGTGCTCAGAAATCCCTTAAGCGCTCCAACAATTTCAAGGCCATGGTCGTTGCCGGTTCTAAGGGTTCGGCAATCAATATTTCGCAGGTGCTGGCTTGTGTAGGTCAGCAGAACGTCGAGGGCAAGCGTATTCCCTTCTGTTTCAGGTATGGCTGCTTCTCTGGTATTCAATTTGCCCAAATATTTACCTTTTCGCTTCCTGCACATACAGGGATCGAACACTGCCCCACTTCACCAAATACGATTTCGGTCCTGAGTCACGTGGCTTCGTCGAGAACTCGTACCTACGAGGTCTGACGCCGCAGGAGTTCTTCTTCCACGCCATGGGTGGTCGTGAGGGTCTTATCGATACTGCGGTGAAGACTGCTGAGACAGGATATATCCAGCGAAGGCTTGTGAAGGCGCTCGAAGACGTGATGGTCAAGTACGATTACACAGTCAGAAACTCGCTCGGCGACGT
>CDEZ01020410.1:0-15011 GCA_000826365.1 Acanthamoeba royreba
GGCGGTGGCGGAGGCCGCGGACCGAGCGTGGGCGGTGGGTCGAGGAAGGCGACGGCGCGCGAGGACGCGGCCACCACGCCTCTCTTCGGGGACGACTTTGGATTGTCGCCCTCGTCCAGCTACGAGGAGCCGAGCGGGTTACTCACAGAGTACCTCCATGAGGCCTCCTTCTACGGCTCGTCACCCTCGGCTTCGTCGTCTGGTGGCTCGTCGCCGCTGTCTACCTCGCCGGCAGCAGCCGCGGCGGCAAACCTTCGATTCAACGTGAATGCGCCTTCCTTCAGGCCGTCGTCCTCTTCATCAGGACCGGTGCAGATCAGTCTCACTGCTTCGGCGCCCGATCTGCCAGCTGCCTCTCCACTGCCTCGTGAGGTAACTTATACCCACTGATGTTCATTCATAAACTTGGGTTACTCATGCACACTCGACCACGGCAGGTGCCGCGGGAGGAACGTCGACGCGATAGGAAGGAGAGGCGAAAGATATCTCGATCGGACCACTTCCGAGTCCCTGCAAACTATCTTCTCAACTTTTCATACGAACGACCGCAGCACGATTGGTCGGTGCCTGCGCGCCGACGGGGCCCCGTGGTCGAGTTTAAGAAGGAGCGATTCTTGCAGGCCAAGTAATACTCCAGCCCTCTTCACCGCGTTGGTGCCTCCTCCGATACTGATCATTCCTACAGTTATCGTTTCGTCGTTAATGCACAGGGTGACTACCTGCGTCATCTCTATGAAACCGATCAGTTGGTTGACTGGGATGGTAGGTTTTAGTTACTACTCATCATGTGCCCACATATCCGCCTTGTTAATGCAATGTGTACAGACATTGAGCAGATAGTGTTACAAACCTCGGAGCCCTACAACTGTCCTATCTGCCTGGACACTCCAATGGCACCGTACGTGTTGAGTGTTTCGTGCATCGTGTGGCAGTTATGCTTATCTCGTTGCAATTACCACACACAGGAAGATAACCAAGTGCGGGCATATATACTGTTGGAGCTGCATTAGCCGGTACCTGGGCATGGCCCAAAAGGGATGGCGCAAGTGCCCGATATGCTTTGACTCAGTCTCTACCAAGCATCTCAAGAGCACTGCTATTGAGCTAGTTCCTGAGCATCACGAAGGCGATGACATCAAATTCACTCTCATGCGACGACACAAGGATTGCACGGTACAGGCGCTCGTGCTTATGTCATGCTATGACCTTGGCGTTTTCATCATCATGTTGTTGTTTGCAGGTGGCTTTACCCTCAGTGCGCTGGCGATCAATGGAGCAGCTTCTGCGGCACGACGATCCGGACTCGATATTCAGTCGCATCGTTCTCGTGGACGACATAACGCCCATCCTTGATAAGGAGCAGGAGGAGCTAGCCGAGGGCCTGGCCTTAGCGCGCGCCTCCACTGACTACGAGCCTATACCCTACCTCGACGACGCCATGAAGTCCTTGCAAGAGCGGCGCGAATCCTTTGCCGCCAAGCAAGCTGCCAACAAGCCAACTAAAGCCATTACGGTAGGTGGATTCTATTTCAGCGATGCTGTGGTCGATAACCTATTCACCCTCCTCGCACAGGATCTGAGGGCATCGCATGAATTCCCAGAGCGTAAGTCCGCCACTTGGTCCGACAGCGAACAGAACGAACAGGTATGCCATCTTCTCCATTCAGTTTAACTCTTTCTTCCCGCCTGATATTCTCAATACTGCTGGTAGGCGTCAGCATGCAAAGCTGAGAACAATGTGGAGAAGACGAGTAACAGTCACGCAGAAGATGAACCAGATGAAGAGCATGGTGACGACGAACAGCCGGCAGACATCGCAACGTCATCAGCCGATATCTTCTACTTTTATCAAGCGAGCGATGGGCAGAACATCTATATGCACCCGCTCAACTTCCGCTGCCTTCATAAGCAGGTGGGTAGCTTCGACAAGTTGCCACAGATCGTTGAAGGCAAGATCCTTCAGCTCGAAGAGGTTTCCCAAAGCGACAAGATGAGGTATCGCTAGCTCATGTGGGGACTCTGGTTCTCTGATGCTGATGAACTCTCCTCTCATAACAGGAAGAGGAGGAAGACAATCGTGGGTCACCTTCCTCTCTCGACGCAGTTCCAGTTTTGTGAGATAGATTTGCAGCATCTAGTGTCGGGAAAGACACTAGCATCCTTTGCTGATGAATTCAAGTTCCGTGAGACCAAGCGTAATCAGCTCAAGCAAGAACGAGCACCAGCTCCCACGCCCGCACCTGCCGCAGCCGTCGCAGCGCCGTCTCAGGCGCGGAGTGAGGAGATGGACGAGGAATCGATGCTGGCCGCCGCTCTCGCCGAGAGCCAGCGCATGGCTGCTGAAGCGTCAGCTGCGGCGGGTGCTCCCAGTGCAGCAGGAGGCCCCAAGGCCCCGACACCNCCCGCCGTAAGCATTCCGACAACACCTTCTTCACACGGAGCGGCAGGCGAGGCATCACCCACGGGTGGCGCGCTGCAAGGCGCGTGGGCAAAGAAGCAAGCAGCCGTGTCCGCGACTGTAAGCAAGAAGCCAGCTCCGGCGCCGCGGCCTCAGCCTGTTTCGCAGGTATCTTAAGCGAGCTTGCCTATCCAGTGCTTGCTGGCCTATTCCAGATGTCTGATTCCCTTCTAGGTCCCCACGTTTTCGCAGGTTGCGCGCAATGAAGTATGGTCCGGTTGGAAGGACGAGTTCCCTACCGTAGACGCCGCGCAACAGACGGACAAGCGCGGCAGCAACAACACGACCGCGGCCAAGAGCAAGAAGAAGCAGATCCTGCTCGTGTCGAACGCCGGCGGCCGACGGTACTGAAGTCAGATTCCCAGGGCGATTGCTGAGCCTAGGTCGCCTTCAGCATGTGTCCGTCCCTTTCTGTGACGGTGTGTGTACTGGTGAGTACCTCAGCTACACGTCATCCCTACGTAGGTGGTGCGAACATGAACGTCCTGACCCGTCTGAAGCGTCGTCGTGATCTTTCTTATTGTTGTACTGAAAACTCGTGGAGATCTTCACTCCAACTCCAAACAAGTGCGCATTTGTGGGTCGAGGATAGGTTGCTGTAGCGGTCCGGGACCAGGTGACCGGAAGAGGATAAAGCGGGAACTGCAGCCAACGGCACACGTGGCCCGGGTTACTTCTAAGATTACGAAGGCAATTGAGGAATGTCCGTTTGCTCTGTTTTCTTTCTCGTTCGTCGTTATTCGTTCTTCGTTCTTCCCTCCCCATCACCGACAGAGCTGCTGGCCAGTTGGTGAGCACAGGGCAATCCCTCCCCACCATCCACAAGGAGAGGTAACGCGCATTACCCAAACTCAGCCTCGGCGGCAAGAGTGCTCTCGTAACGCGCCCTCCCAGACCATTCGCAAATTTCATGCGTGCGGAGGACGCTCACAGTGGCGGAGAGGATGAAGTGGTGATGGACCACATCACTGCAGCCCCTCAGCGCGGCTCCAGACGGAGCACAGCGACCACACCACATGGTCACTCCGCCGTAGGAGGGAGAGCGAGAGGGAGAGGAGGGGCCGCACCACAACGCCCCACCTACACTGGCGACTTCACCCAACAGAGCCCTAACGTTCATGGCCGGCAGGAGGTGATCGTGTGGTGCGTGCCATCCCTAATCCTCTCTCCTCTACTTTCCTTCTTCCTCTTCTTTTTTACACCACCTCGATATTCTCCATCGTTTTCGGTTTTTGTGAGGCCGTCGGCTGGATCGCTTAGGCGACTCGTGCGTCGGGCGCCATTGGCCGTTCTTGATTTGTCCACCATTCCCGAGCGCCCACGTCTCTTGGTCTTTCCAAATCAAGACTGCGCGAGCAACCAATGTGCCTCCTTAAGGCGCTCAGGAATACCCGAAAAGGAGAAAACCACGGCTCCACTCCAGAGTGACTCATGCCACGTGGTCTCGGGCTAACGGTTGGGTCGGAACTGGCGTACAGGTTGCAGGACGCATTCCGGTTGGAACCCAACAAGGGCATCTCTACAGCGAAGGAGGACGTGTACCGGGCCTACATGCGCCTGTGCCAGCGCGATGGCAAGACGCCCATGGCCCGGGCTACCTTTGGCAAGCTCGTCCACAGCGCCTTCCCTGGAATCACCAGCAATCGTCTTGGTAGTCGTGGTAAGCTAACCCACATTCTTTTTGTTCCACCCTATAGTCATACGAAAGATCCGGACACTCTCCAGCATGAATCCTAACTTTGGCTGCCTCAATGTTAGGTTCAACAAAACATGCCTACAGAGGCCTTATGCGTCGAGGGGCCCTCAAAGATGAGGGTGGGGATGACGCAGACGAAGATCAAGATCCAGATGAGCAAGAGGACTCGCAAACGATTACGACCGACAGCGAGATGGAGAGACTGACGAGGGCCAGCGCGGGATCCACATCTTCGATGGGGATGATGGGCTCCTTTGTGCCCCGACCCATGTCCTCACCAGGCTCCTCGTCATCATCGTCATATTCCAGTTTTGCTTCTCCAGCCACAGTCTCCTCTGGGCAAGGTTTCCCTTCACCACCGTGCTCCTCTCCTCCCCGGCTGCTCTCTACATCACTCCCTCACCTTCCGCTACCTTCACCCCTGCCGATCCATCTTCGGCCACCTCCTCACTATTCCTTATCGACACCTCCTCTCTACTCTTCTCGCGGACCACAAGTGGTGCATCAAGAGCCAGTGTCTTCTTTCATTCCGCCACCACCAACTTATCGGCTGAGCGGAGGAGGAGGCCAACACTATCTTCACCAGTATCCCTACACCCCATCACAACATCTCTACACGCCACAGGCTACAACTTCACTCCCCACCACTCATCATGGCTGGCATCCAGCCATGGATGGCCTGGCTTACGGTCATGGCGTACCGTACGAGCAAGCACACGCTCGATTAGAAGAGATCACGAGCTCACAAACGCTTGACACGAAGGGTCACTCGCCTCCTCGCCCTCACCTTCCACCTCTCGACGCAGGAGTTCTGTCGTCATCCCGTTCCCTGTCCCCTTCTCCTACCTTCTCTAGTGTGCACGTTCCTACACCAAGCCAATCGGCTCGCCGACCATCTCCGGTAGATACCACGGCCCCACCCTCCGATGACGGACCTACCAGCGCCTACAACGAACACAGGCGACTCTAGCAGGGGGTCTAGCATGACGCTCAGCACTGTGTAAGGTCGCTAGCCAACCAATCGCTTGTTTTTCTTGAGGAGTTACTTCTTAAGGTGCTGCATGCCGATCAACCGGGTGGTATTTGAAGCTGTTACCATATCATATGCTCCCTTCTCTGGTACATTTCCTTACAGTGGCATGCCCTGTTTTGCGATACCTTATCCATATATCGTGGGTACATATCTTTCTCGACAGTCATGCTCAATCTGGGAAAGCTTTACTATTGTCCCGCCGTAGGAAACGGAGGACCCCTTTTTTGCTCTTCAATGTCGACTGTACGCCAACCACAGGCTGTTTGGCCGTCGTATGGGGAGGAAGGGCGAAAAGTGTCGTCTCTTTTCCACCCTCGCCACCAGTCTGACCTTCGTTCTACCCACACGAAAGAGAGGAGAGACTACTGAGGTCACGGTACGTTCTGGTCCCCACCCATTCTTCTGTTCCTCCTGGCGGGGGAGATCCAGTAAGGTTCATCTTCGCCTTAACTTAGATTGTTGCCTATCTTTCTAGAACCGAAGATAGTTTAAGTACCTAGGTGTCCCCTCGACTGGAAAAAGCACAGAACGGATGAAGCGACAGCGTAACGAGTTGGAACACCGCGAGAACGAGGACCCCTACTCCTCCGGCGATAGCGTTATTGCCGCAGGCCTCAATCCAAGAAACCCGCATCCAAGTGGCGACGTGATGACACAGATTTGCCGCCCGCCTTCGGCGATGGCCAGTCCTTACCCTCGGCCCATCACCTTCACGGTTGAGGAGCCTCATCGCCTGGCCGACAGGGCGAAGGGCGAGTGCTACATCAACCGAGCCCACAAGCTACAAGACCTGGTCAACTGGTACCTCAAGTCTTTCCAAGCTGCCTAGGATGGTATTGATATTTTGTTGCAGGATGCAAAGCACCTACGTGATCAACTTTCTCGGTTCGCTCCCCAAGGAAGAGGTCTACAAGGACTACCTCATCCTATGTGCCGAGATGGACAAGGAGCCCCTCTCCAAGGCCATGCTGGGCAAGATCGTACACCAGTACGTGGTGACGAGCTAGTGCACGAGCTGCGGCTTCCTGACCTGTTGAGTCCTCAATGGATGCAGGGCTTTCCCTAACATCACGTGCAATCGTCTGGGCCCTCGAGGAAGCACGAAGCATTGCTACAAGGGTCTTCAGAGGCGACTCAGGGTTGACCGCCAGACGCCTACCACTCATTGCGCCCCCCAGGCCTATCACCATCAGCATGAGTGTCCTGGTGTCCCGACCAGTCTTCTCCCTCCTCCCTCCGGACCCATCATCCAGTATTCGAGGCCATCGCAGCCCCACTACATCGCCCCCACCATGAGAGAACCAGTCTCGCCACTCATGAAAAGGGTGAAGATCGAAGGACCAGATCTGCACGATGACGAAGAAGAAAGCGACTACGAGCAACTTGAGATGCCCGAGCACACTAGCGAGGGAGTTTCGAGCGACTGGGACACCGAAGGCGACAGTCTCGGTTACATCGAGCTGATGAGGGAGAGCAACAATCAACGTAAACAGATTGCACACGGGACTGTTTCGGATGGCCTGATTCAGTTCCTCAGGACCAGGGATCATCATGGTGCCGAAACTGGCCCCCAAACCCTCGATCACTACAGCAACAACTCGCTGAATGCCCCACCCTACATCAGCCTTCTCAGTGTTTCTACTCCAGCGTACGCGACATCGGCCAGCTGCAACCCTCACCTTCTTCACCACCCGTCCATTCATCTGCCTGCTCTGCCGACGTATCAGATTACAATCCCCAGCGGCGTACCGCTCGAGCCGGTGCACCGTCCCTTCCCAGCCGCTCCTCAGTTCCCTCCCTTCGCCTCCTAACGAGTCATCCATGGGGTGAGGACCATCTTTTTCATTTTTTTCAAGAGCCTCCATGTACAGTGTAGATACTTCCCAGCAGGCCAGGTTCTCCTTCCTTGCCTTGCGCTCAGTCACCACCGAATGTACGAAATACAAAAGTGTTTGGGAACAATTTGGAAACTTCATTTGTTGTCGACAAATCGCATTTTCTGTTTTTGTTCTTTTCTTCGCTTTTACTTTCATTCATCTTTTTCGATCTCCGGCGGCCGGATCCGTTCCGCTTCATCTCTTCCTCCCTTCCCTCTCCGCGGTCCGGCCCATTTAGGCATCTTTATTCCCTCTTCTCATCCTCATAATCCCTTTGGTCTAAGCCAAGCCAAGAATCCGATTTTAATTTTTTGCCAATAGTCGCCACAAATCACGTGATGTCTACGCTGCAGCAGCAATTAAATCTCAGGCGCCAGGCGCCCGGGATGCCAACCATCGTGCCGGACAAGAATGTGCCATCCAAGGCGTCCCTCCTCTTTGATCAGACCAAGGCGGAGCACCTCGACCTGGAGACCATCCTCAACATCGGCAACAATGGGTTGATGGAGCTCCGCAAGTACGACGAGCGCTTTGCCGCCTTCGAGACGACCCTCTTCGACTCCACGTCCCTCGCTCTCGCCCGATCCCAGATGACCAAGGAGGCCCTCCAGAAGCTCGACCGATCAATCGAGCAGTTCCTCTTTCTCCTCTCTCCCTACTTCCTCCTCAAGCCCGCCCACAAGGCCCTCGAATGGCTCCTCCGCCGCTACCAGTACCGTTCCCCTCCTAATTTCCCCTTTCTTTGCCTCTACTTCGTGTAGAGGCACAAATTTTGCTGCAATTGGGATTAATCCCTGACACAGTTTTTTTTTCTTTTAGCAATTTTTGGTCCTACACGAATTTCTCATTTGAAAATTATAATCGGAGATTAAATTTGATTTATTTTGATTTCAGATTTAAATCTTAAAAATGATGGGGTGCTGAACCGCTCAACTCCTGCAGGATTCACATCAACAACGTGACCGCGCTCATAAAGTGCATACTGCCCTACCATGAGACCGCGTTGTTTGCACGCGTTATCCGCCTGTGTAAGCTGGGCGACGAGTGGCTCTTCCTGCACAATGTGAAGAAGTACAAGTCCAAGATGGACCGCGCCACACTCGTGCAGAACTGCCTCAAGGACACACGCCTTCTCACTCTCATCTGCGAGCTTGTGGTACGCAGCAGTTACACACGGCTGGGACAGGAGAGCTTCGAGACTGACCCCCTTTTTTTCCTCATCTCGATATCAGACCAAGAGCGGCGAAGGCAAGTCACTGCAGATATCCGATGTTCATTTGAGCCTCTATGTAGCGACAGTGCTAGAGCTTGTCTCGCGCACCGACAAGGTGACGGACGATTTGTTGCATGTCCTCTTGCCTCACATCCTCATCGGTACGTCGAACAGGTCAACATCGACCTCGAATCTTGATACCAATGAGTTGCTCTCCATTTAGGCCTGGAAGCCCAGAAGCATCGTAACCTGCAGGTGGCAAGCTACATGATCGTAGCACAGCTCTCCACGAGAACCGTGTTCGCGCCGAAGCTGGTTAACACTTTGGTCAAGGCTATTGTCAGGAATGTAACTGAAGGTACGTGTTGTTGTGTTACAGATTCGTTAAAAAGCCGAACGACTGACATCCTTGTTGCAGCCACTGAGCACGACGCCCTCATGGCTCTTATTTATCTGGCACAAACGCAAACTCTCACTTTACAAAAGGAGGCTCTGAAGCCTCTTCTGGCCTTCCGCTCGCTTGCGTCACTCCTGCGCGACTTTTCACAGAAGTTCGATATCACCAACTTCCTTCGAGCTCTTTTGAATGGCCTTTTGTCTCACTGGTAAAGTCCCTTTAAGCTCTCTTCGCAGGAATATATTGCGTCTAACTGTTAATCATTGTCTATCCAGCACGGAGAATAATGGGGGCCACTTAGAGGTTTTCAAGCAGATTTTGCAGGCCGTCTCGCTGGATAGCTTCGTACCTGAGATGATATGTGTGCTGCTTCAGGCCTATACGCAAGTCGTCCGAGACAACCAAGCCGATGACGAGATCAGTAAGTATAATTGCTAGATTTTTCTTGCGTTAACGCTCTAACTCTTTCCAATGTGATCGTTAGCCGAAAACATCCAACGTTATCTCCACCTCATCGATACTCGGTATCCCTCACAACTCGACGTAGGTCTCAACACTGCGCTTCAATCTCTACGTGCTACTCTTAAGCAAGGAGAGGGCAAGCCAAGTAGACGAAAGAGGAGGAACTCAGTTTCGAAGCGGGACTCAGTTGATAATTCCAAGGAAGGCGCCACTGGTGCGACCGACCAGGCAGATGAGCATATTTTCAATTTCATCTCCATGACCTTTAAGGTATGATAGCTAAACAGCATCACTTTCCCCATGCTAACATCTTCTTGTGCAGGGCACATCGCATCAAATGCTTGAGGAAAGCTCCACGACGTTGTATTTAGCTCTTCAACATCCTGATGAACATTTCCGGCTTCTAGCGGTGGAAAAAGTGGTCTCGCAGCTGACCCACGGCGATCTAGAAGATGAACAGTTTGAGGAGTATATCAAAGATGCTCTGCTCGAACGCATGCTAGATGACTCGCCGCAGATTGTTGCTCGTGTTTTCCAGGTCGCCGATATCCTTCTCCACAAGATTGATCCCGAGGCACTATTCAAGCAGCTAAGTCACATCGTCACTCGTTCGTGCCTCCCTTCCATATGGTTCTCCTTTCCTCTTTATAACTTCTTACTTCGCAGAGGAGAAATTCCGAGCGCCGCTAAAGACGAGAGCTCTTGATATTCTCAGCGGACAGTTCCTTGCGCAGAATCCGTCCTTCCTACCAGCAGTTCAATCCCTTATCTTCGACTCGCTGCTTGCCCAAGGCAGCAAGAATCAACTTCGCTTCGCTCTCTCGGCTATTCGCCTTGCCGCAACCTTTGCTGAGGCGCATGCGGACAGCATCTTCCACGGTCTCAGCTCCGTGGGCGCAGAGGTTGATAAGTACCTTGAGCAGATCAAGGAGGGAGGAAGCAAGAAACATCGTGTTGCAATCTCAGTTGACGTAAGTGATGCGACACGATGGCTCTCACCACAACATACTGAATGTTCTAGTTGCAGGTCAACACTAAGACTATCAGCATCTTGGCGAACAATGTGTGCGCTAACGCAGATGTCTTCTGTAAGCAGCTTGAGTCCTTTGTCGATAACGATCAGGTGAATGTTCATGAACTTTTGCAGACCCTGAATGGTCACACTGACGTTAGTACGCCAACACCAACCAGGGCAAGCTTATGGTTATACTTGTCCTCAACAAGGCACTGGCTCTTTACAAGAACAACTCTAAGTCTTCGGCAAAGAGCGAGAAAAATAAGACTGTGATTCGCGAAAGTCTATTCAAGTTGCTCAACGACCGGTGTTCCCTCTCTGATTTACTTTCCGGCGACGGGATCTCTGCGCAGGAGGCCGATAAATTCAATCAGGATCTGACCTCCACTCTCGAAACGGTAACATGCCTTTGATTATTTGTGTGCTGTCCGGCTACCCTTACACCTGCCCTACAGGGACTTCCCTCGAAACAGCTGTTCAAGCACTTCGTAATGGCTTCCCGGCCGCACTTCTACAGCAGGGACAAGCAGGAACAGGAGAAGAGGCAGGCTGAACACGCACTATACCTCTTCTGTCTTCACAACATCACAGATTCGTTCCCGCCCAAGCCCACCAAGGAGCAGTTTTCACTCATCGAGGAGCTGTTCGTCCTCTTCATTTCATCGCCTTCCTTCGACCTCTTTGCGCCGCATATCAAGGTCCTTGCCTCGCGTATCTCCGCTGTGACGTCGCTTCCTCTCTTCTTGTCCTCTTTCCTTGCCGAGCGGGGTACACTTCCTTCACGAATACTCGTTGCACCGTGGTACTGACATCTATGGCAGATGACAAGGTCACGTTCCACGATTATCCTGTGCTCATGCAGAGCCGCTGCATCAAGCTGCTAAACACGTACTTGATGGCGTTCCTCCCCAACGTACAAGGTCCCAAGGCAAAGGATGGTTCCACCACAACGACTACTGGTGAGAAGGCGGAACTTGTGGACAAGCTCAGCAAGGAGCAGATGAAGGCGCTCCAGGAGCGAGAACCCGAGCTACAGGGGATAATGCTTCGATTCTTTGTCGGCATTGATAGTAACGAGAAAGAGATACGGGTCACTACGTTCTTCGCTCTATCTACACTTACCACCTTGTTCCGCTGCCTGGCTGCCTCGCACAAGCAAGCTGCTTCGACGGCGCGCCTTCTTGCTAAGTTCCTCGACACCCTTGCACCTCGCAAGAATGACTTCGTTTCCGACAGGACCTTCTTCCGCAAGTTCCTGACCCGTCTTCTAAGCGTAGATGATACGAGCAAAGGTACTAATTCTCGCAAGCAGTTAATTGCCAGTTATTTTTCATGTTCTAATACGACATCTTCGGCAATGCAGGCGATAAAAAGGACAGTTATGATGAACTCGTGATGAACTTTAGTTCCGATGAACGAGGCTCACTTCTGCAGTTCATCTTGAGCGCGGCACTTGCGGATAAGACCCCCAAGTATCTACGTCTGTTCCTTTTGCATATGCTGAGTGACGTGACTGCCTCGAACATGGTTACCGCCACGCACCCGCTCATCCAGAAGCTGCTTGCAGCGCTGGCGACCCCTGCTGCCGACGAAGTGCGGCTCAGCTATTTCGATGCCAACATTCTGCAGCTGCTTCTTTCCGCCTTGCTGAAGCCCAGCCTCGTGGCTACTTATAACCAGCTTGCAGGCGCCAAGGGCACCAAGAAGGAACTCACCCAGGGCACCAAGTACTTCGCTACCTACATCGAAGCTCTTAACATCCCAGCATCGATTGCCTACCGTGGCGACGGCAGCAATGTCGTCCCGAGGCCTAGCCCTAGTCTGCAACTCGTGGATTACTTCTCGCCGCGACTCTGCGTCTTGAGGAGCCTTGTGGAGACCAATGGATTCCACTTTATGGCTGGCCTCTCTCTGGACAATAAGAAGGCGCTCTTCATGCACTTCATTGAGATATTGCTCGAGTCATCCTACACTTCTGCGCCTACGACTGAACAGGACGCACCCAAAGCGGAAGAAGGTACGGCCCGTTCTCCAGTCGTACTTCATTCACACCCAACCCTCATGCGCTTTTGGCTAGTGGTGGAAAGTTACCCGAGACAAAAGGACATCGACATAGCCGTGGTGGACAACAGCAAGAGCATAATCAAATCCATTATTCGTGCGATGAACCTATCTTCGGAGCTCATCCTCAAGTGCCTGCAGGAACAGATCGCTATCGCTCGAAATCGCGCTAAGATCGCAGCACGTCGGGAGAAAGCAACTTCTCAGTCAGAACCCGATACAGCAGGCAAGAAATCCAAAGCTCCTCGGACCGTTGATGAAGATGAAGCAGACAGCGACGAGGAGGAACAGCCAGTCCATGCCAAGCGTGCCCGAGTTGCCCCCAAGGACAACGAAGACAAAGGTGCCAATTGCTGCCAGTTCTCAGGTTTCGCATTTGCTCATCAGTTTCACTCCACAGGTTCTGCTAAATCGGTGAACGAGAGGAAGCAGGAGCTTCTGGTTATGCAGCGTCTGAACCTCATCATGGAGATCATTCTCTCTCAGATTCCCTTCGTGCAGGACAAGGCAATCCTACTTCAACCTCTGTCCACTCTCCTCGACCTGCTGGTGCAGGGCCAAAAGAGAGAAGCCTCGACCGAGGAAGAGGACAACGAATACACCAAGCAGCTGATTCTCTCGTGCCTGGAAAGCATCGCTCAGCGGATCTACCTGGAGCTTAACCCGAAGGACTCCATGGAACTGGAGGCGGCCAAACCAAGCAACCAAAAGAAAGCCCAGAGCATCGAAAAGCAATTCCAGGGTGCTCCGGAGACCATAGTCCAGTGCATCCGAGGTACTTCAGGTGTCCCAAACTTAAGGCTTGTTTCGCAGTTTTCTGATCCCTTCTCTCTCATTTTAGTTACGAACAACTCGCGCACTCAGAACAAAGCACTGTTGGCTCTCGGGTCAGTGGCGACTCTTTACCCAGAGCTCGTGCTGCGCCATGTGATGCCTGTGTTCACCTTCATGGGTGCATCTACCATCCGCCACGACGACAATTACACGTTCACTGTCATGCAAAAGTCACTTCGTGCCATCCTTCCATCCATGGTCAAGCAGGGTGGCATTGGCGTCTCCGACGTTCTACGCATCTTTGTGGACAATTTCCAGCACGTGCCTCTACACCGCCGCCTACATCTCTTCGCGTCAGTCCTGCAAACGTTGTCGCTTAAGTATCTTCCAGATCTTCTTCTTCTTTTCCTCGTTAAGCACGTCACACAGGTACGTCACATTGTGCATCATTACGTAGGAAGTCAGGCATTTTGTAATCATTCTGTGAACAGGGTCCTCAAGAGCAGACACAAATGAAGTTGGATGAGTCGGTTCCCATCGAAGAGGGCTACCTGGTGGACCTTGAAGAAGAGACCACTATTCCAGGCTTTTGTCACAGCTTGTGCGATAAAGTGCCGGTCTCGGATCTCTGCTCTGCTTTCGTACCGCTAGTAGAGATCATCACCGAAAACAGTACCGAGCAGCAGACTAGCGACATGGCCAAGTACTGCGATAAGAGGTCCTTCAATCTTGGTCCTAACCGTAATAAGAACCTTTACTGACTTAGCCTCTGTCATAAACAGCAAGATGACGAAAGCACAGGTGATCGAGCTCGAACGAACGGTGATCGATTTCATGCTGGACCACTTTGCCTCCAAGCCGTTCCTCAACGCTCTTCTCAACCTCAAGACTGCACAGATACGTGCTATGCAGCCGATTTACTTCACACTCTTCAAGCGTGCTCTTGCCTATGCTCAGCAGTGCGCCAACAAGGCTGTACGAGTGGCCTCTTGGGTAGTTATTGTTCCGTTTATACCAGTACTGATCACCTTGTTTGACACAGAATGAGCTTTTGGGCAAGAAGGGTAAGAAGGCCAAGGCGCAGGTCGAACTGTGGACCAACCAAACGCAAGGCTCCTATGAAGTCATACGAATGCTTAACTCGTTCATGTCGACTCCTATGTTCCTTGAGACAGTGTCGGACCTCCTCGTTCACCCGGATGCCCAGGTATGTCTCTGCTTCGTTACCATAAGAGTACCTTCTTAGTGTGCTCTTTTACAGATGCGTCAGCGTGCTCTGGAGTTGTTCAATGAGAAGGTTGAGGAGCAGAAGTCACTCCAGGAAAAGACGAAAGAGGAGGGACAGGCCAATTCTACCAAGCTTTTCCTTGAAATGGTCCCCAAGCTCACTAATATCGTTAAGGACAAGGAAACGGTACCAAACCTAACCTACCTATCCGTTCTGACCTATTCTCACTCTATGTTTCTATTAGGCGGACGACATGATCCTCACTAAGCAGACGGCACTGCTATCGCTCGAGATTCTCTCTCGTAACTTTGCAGCTGCCAATCCAACCCACTTCCTGGGCACCACATTTGATGTTGTATCCGCCGCCATGCGCCATACCAATGCACTTGTGCAGGGCTCGGCCCTCGTGTGCCAAGCGGCCATCTGTCTTCAGCTCGGTGCTAAGATGGTACATTGTAGCATTATACTGAGAAAATGTCTGCTTCTTAACTGCTCTTTCTACAGGTCCCCAAGATTCCTAAGTTCATGCCCCAGGTTGTGGCTCTGCTAAAGAAGATTTTCGCTCGCACAAGCCTTGATGAGACCAAGAAAACTGAGGATTCTACTGCGGAGACCACCAAAGATGGTATGTTACGTTCCTTCAGTGCGCGTGTTTTTTTCCCCACGCAAATACTGCCAGCCAGGTGGAAGGTAATCCACTTCCAAACCTGCTGTAACCCTCTCAGAGGGGTTTGCAACATCAATCACGTAGGAGGCTTATCCACCAATGACACACACTCACTGCGTCATCGGTCTAC